>JAWNMD010000857.1:0-182902 GCA_035044365.1 Drosophila neotestacea
CAATCATGTCATGATAAGTTCCATGATGAGTTCCAAACGATTCTTTGTAAACTTGAACTCTGTCACAAGTAGAGACTTCACAGTCGAAATTGGTCTCCAACAGGGCACAGTTAACGCGCCTATTCTCTTCACACTGTATATTAATGATCTACTATTCCAACTCGATAACATTATTGCCTTTGCGGATGATATTGTTATATACCATTCAAACGACAACATACAAAAAATAAACGTCAATCTACAACTGATGTATGACACGATCGAAAAGTATTCTACAGACTGGCATCTTAAGATCAATGTCAATAAATGTGAGAGTATACTTTTCCGCCCTCCGGTCGTCAGGTGCAATAATAATGTTCAAAAAAATTGGAGACAATTCCACATAATATCGAGATCTACAAATAACAGAATACCCCTAGTAGACACTGTTAAGTATTTAGGATTACACTTAAATAGATTTCAGTACTTTGATACTCATATCACTCAACAAATTGCCAAATCATATATGTCCTTTTATGTATATAGAAAAATTTTTAGCAATAAACACATAAATAGTATAGTTGAAGTTATAATGTACCAATCTCTTACAAGACCCATTCTCTCATATGGAAGTGCAATTTGGTTTAATATTTCACCCTCCTATATGGAAAGGTTAACGTTGTGTGAAAGAAAAGTTTTACGAGCTTGCCTAAAAGTAATTATTTGAAATATTATTCTAATCTACGCATTGATAACCAAATAATACTCAAGACAACCCGTTAATAAATACACCTTTCTACGAAAGTGATATTTATTTTAAAAACTGTCTATGCTCAGGTTACACACCCCAACCATATTTTTGTACCGAGATAAGAACGGTTACATCCAGTGCACCAATGGATACCCAATTTTGTTCCATATCTATAGAAGAGCGATAAAAAACAAATGGTAACAAAGATACTCACCAGTAAGAACAAAAAATTCGATACATCATTGTCTAGTAAAGATAAAAACATATCTATCTCAATTAAAAAGATTTGTTGGTGGATCACAAGCTGAACCAAACTATTAATTTTCTCTTTTTTCCTATTTTTAGTTTTTTCCGTTTGGTTTTTAAGTCTTCTTTAAGTTTATAAATTTTGAAGCGATTTTTTTCCCCTTTTTCATCGCAGCCTACCTAAGTTTAATATTCTCAAATATAGTAAATTTTAAATATATTCTTAAATTCTTAAAAGGAACACTAAAATATAGATTTAAATAATTTAATGAGAGCTCGCTTAGAGGCAACTTAAAAAAGAAAAGAAATTGTTACTTTTTATTATTTAAGTAAAACTTGTTATATCTATTCTTAAAAAATAATAAATAAAAATTTGGATACCCTTGCAGTGCCCTGAGTAAGCCGTCAGATTTTTTACAAAATTTGTTAAAAGTTGATTTCGGACCGATCGTTCCTATGGCAGCTATATGATATAGTAGTCCGACTTACAACAAATTTGGTCAGCCTGTTTAAAACTTAATCAAACACACAATGTGTATATTTGGATCAGATATTTTGAGACACAAAAAGGCTTTTCATACTAAATGTTGTTTTCGGACCGATCATTCCTATGGCAGCTATATGATATAGTAGTCTGATTTGCACCAAATTTGGTCAGCCTGTTTAAAACTTAATCAATAACACAATGTGTTTATTAAGTTGAGATATTTTGAGAAACAAAAAAGTTGTTCATACTAAATGTTGTTTTCGGACCGTTCGTTTCTATGGCAGCTATATGATATAGTTGTCCGATCCGGCCGGCTCCGACATATGTACTGCGTGCAGCAAAAAGACGCACCTGTTCCAAGTTTCATCAAGATAGCTTCAAAACTGAGAGACTAGTTTGCATAGAAACAGACGGACACACGGACAGACGGAGGGTATAAATATACCCCTCTGCAAGGGTATAAATATAGCAAAAAAATTTAAATCTGGTGCATTTTTAAAACATAATTTGATTAATCGGATATTTTCATTAATCTTTGATTAATTGCGATTAACAATCGCTCGGTTAAAGCTGCAAAGAGCAGCTGGCACGCTGAGCAGTTTGTATAGAATCGGTCAACTTATCGGTCCCAATATCTCGAGGGCCGAGCCGAAAATTAAAAAAATTGTATTTAAATTTTTCGTCTTATTTCGACGAGCTCTACCGGAATCCATCATCAGATCTTGACGACCCAAGATCCGAAAAATCACCGAATAGTCGAATGAAGTCGACAAAATTTAATGAATATTGCGAGTACAAGATCAATATTTTACCGCAATATTTGTTCTTTTTTTTAATGTATGCTTCTTTACTAGTGGTCTGTTTAGAAATATATAGCTTAGTAATACGCAATAGATCTCATGAAGCAGATGTGCAGACAATATTAAAATGCAGTTTATTTTAGATCAAGTTTCAAGTGGCGTTTACACTTTGACTCCTCGGAGAAAGGGGAAAAGCTTCGTATAGAGCGTACTAAGTAAATTTTTAAAGGAAAACGGCTCACTGGTGGAAGATTTTGTATACTGTCGCTCATGTCGAACCGTCTTTATCAAACCTCCAACTTGAGTTGACACAAATGCTGCCAGGCACTGAAAAATCCGACTTCGCTGAAGCCCGTGACTGCTCCGGACAAAATGAAAGCACTGAATACGGTTTCCAGCAGAGAGCTGCAACGAGTATGAGAGTTTCGCTCAGTCTCGGATATTGAGTCGAACTCGTTGTGAGTTGTTTACTGTATAGGCTCGAACCGAAAATTTGTTTGAATCACGGCACTCGAACGGGTGCATACTTGTTTATGAGCGTTTGATTTCAACTCAGTACCGAATCAGTATCGAACATTTTCGAGTAGGGTATAGTGCCGAGTGCCTGACGTCACAGAGTCTCGTACCTGATCGTGAGTTGCTGTATAGACACTCGAGACCTGAGTCGGAGTTGCGGTATAGACACTCGTACGGGTAATCGGTTGCACACTCGTTCGTACACTGAGAAAAAAATCAAGTACTTTCGTACTCAAATCAAGAATTTCCGGTGTCAAAAGTCATACGAGCCTGAAAATTCTTGATTCAAGAACGAAATTCTAAATTTAAGAACTTACTTGTAATACTTGATATCAAGAGCGTTAGGATAATTCAAGCTCGTTTCGGGATTGATTTAAGAATTTTGTGTGCTTGATAATTCAAAAAAATAATTATTTTAAACTTTTTTTAATTTATTATTAGTATAGTTTTAATATTACTTATTAAATTTTAATTTATTTTCATTACCTCCTGATTTATTATAAAACTACTAAATTTTGTATTAATAATCTGACTTACGTGGGATTCGAACTCGGGACCTCAAGCTTCAGAGTCGGTAACTCTATCCAGTGCGCTACAATGAAAACAATTTCTCGTATGCTACAATACAATATGTTCCTCACAGAAAGACAGGCTGGTACAGACGGACAAATGCCTAAAGTGAATCATGTATATTTATTTAAGATCGAAACATTCTTAACCTAAAATATTTATTTCTCAATTTGGGAATTATGAAATCTTGTATATATATTTAAGAAATAACATTCTTAATTTAATAAATATAATTCTTGATTTTGAAATTAATGAATTTTGAATATATTTAAGAACGAAACATTCTTAATTTATTTTATATAATTCTTGATTTAAGAATTCTGTCTCATTTTTTAAACTTTAACGGCCGTTTTTGCTTTTAAGAACGATTTGTTCTTAAAGTAAGAAAACTTAAGATCGAACCGTTCTAGAAAAATTCTAGACCGCAACGGAATTAATTTAAGAACTTTTTTTTTAGAACGAATCGAACTGCTTTTCCCTGAGTGTATACTCGTTCGATGGCTGTTATGACGCGTTTTGAGCGTTTGATGCGAACCATAAAAGCAAGCGACTGGGCTTTAGTATTGCTTTCTGAATCGTTTTGTGTGCGTGTATAAGCATTGTTATTTATATTACATATTTATATATGTATGTATATATTATAATTTACATATTTATAATAATACATATGTATATATAAAATGTTATATTAATTATTATAATATAATATATGCATATACATATATTAACAAAGTAAGAGACACGGATATAATTAAAATAAAGAAACAATTTTAATTCATTCATTAGACCCAGTACTTTAAAAAAGTACAAATGGGTCTATTACGTTTGTGCAAATGTGCGTAACAGGCAGAAGGAGGCGTGGCAGACCCCATAAAGTATATATATTCTTGATCAGCATCAACAGCCGAGTCGATATAGCGATGTCCGTCTGTCTGTCCGTCTGTCCGTCTGTCCCTTTTTTGAACACCTATATCTCAGAGACTATAAGAGCTAGAGCTACCAAATTTGGCATGTACGTTCATCTGCATCTTGCATTAAACGAGTTTGTTTTAGATTTTTGCCACGCCGCTCTCCGCCCACGTAAATTTGAAACAAAATTTCAAAGTCGAATAACGAAAGCTCCTTTAATGCTAGCGATATGATTTTTGGCATACATGATAAACTCTATAGTCCAATCCTGTCCTGAAAGTTTTATCCGGATCGGATAATAAACGGATAGTATACGGCTGTTCAAAATTTCGAAAATATGAACACCTAGATCTCAGAGACTATAAGAACTAGAGACACCAAATTTGGTATGTTGGATCATCCACATCTATCATTGATCAAGTTTGTTTTAGATTTTTGCCACGCCCCCCTCCGCCCCCGGAAACTAAAATACAAAATTTCGAAGTCGAATTAAAGAAGCCCCTTTAATGTTAGCGCCTTAATTGTTGATACATATAATATACACTATGATTCAAACCAGTCCAGAAAATTTCATTCCAATCGGATGATAAACACGGAAGTTATTCAACTAACAATGTTACAGGCAAAAGGAAGAAGAAGAGACGCTAGCGACCTCTGTGTTTATTAACTTTGTAGTGGCGCCATCTATTGTTTGGTACGCATTATTGAAGAACAATCAATAGTGAACGCTTTGCACTCAAAAAGTACTGGGTCTCCTACTGTCGAGCTTGCTCCACTGTAGCTTACTGCATTTTTTTAGTATTACATTTATTATAATATTTAAGTATTAAAGGAAAGAACCAATGTTTCAAACATTTCTTTTACTAAATTTATTAATTATTTCAAATATTAATGAAATAAAAATATAATTACTATTAATATTTCAAATATTAATAAAATTTAAAGGAACTAAAGTTGCAAAACATGTTCTTGAGTTTAATCTAATTTAATTAAAATGAATATAACTATATATATATTAATCTTACTAAAATAATACTGCAATTATAACATATTTATACATTGAAATTTTTATAGAAAGAGTTTAAAAATAACAAACTGTCAACTGCTCCTGCCTTTGGGTAAGACAGGTTAAACTAACAAATTGGAAAAGCCTTTGGTCATGAGCTAATAATACCTACCTAAATACCTAATTGGGTTAATAATACCTACCTGTTCTTTGAGATGCAAATAATTTGTAAGAGGCGAAATTTGTTTGAAATAAAAGGGGCTGTAAAATATAAACCTCAAAACTATCTTCTATAAAACCCAGGCAGGTTATGACCCAGGGCTATATAAATATTATAATATATGTAATACTAAAATGAATGAATTAAAATGTTTTCTTTATTTTAATTATATCCGTGTCTCCTACTTTATTTTCATGAATTTTGTTAATATATATGCATATATTATATTATAATAATTAATATAACATTTTATATATACATATGTATTATTATAAATATGTAAATTATAATATATACATACATATATAAATATGTAATATAAATAACAATGCTTATATACGCACACAAAACGATTCAGAAAGCAATACTAAAGCCCAGTCGCTTGCTTGATTGGTTCGCATCAAACGCTCAAACAGCTCATCGAACGAGTATACGAACGAGTGTGCAACCCATTACTAGTACGAGTGTCTATACCGCAACTCCGACTCAGGTCTCGAGTGTCTGTCTGTGACGTCAGACACTCGTACTTGTACTACACCCGAACACGTACAGTCTCGTTCGAAGAAACGACTCATACATCATCACACCCGAATTTGAGTCAAACTTCAATACCCGAACGCAACACAGTCATACTCGACACCCGGTTCGTAAGCATAGACACTCTGAGTTGAGTTGAATTGGTTTTTGGAAGGGGTGATCGAATCATACTCGAACACACTCGTTGCAGTTCTCTGGTTTCCAGGTGGATTGTCAAGGATTGCCGCCCCTTTTCGTCCGTTAGTGGGTCCGGTTTTAAGGCAATGGTCGAATTTTTTATTAAGATGGACGACTTGCTGCCCGATGGAACAACTATTTTCTGTCAATGCCAAAAATAGGCTGAAGATAAAAGAGCAGAGCTAAGCAATGAGTTGAAAGATGTCGTGAGTCGTGGTGGAGTTTCGCTTACATTGGATTTATGGACAGACAATTATGTAAAACGCATTTTATTAGGAGTCACAATGCATTTCCAAAAAGAGTATCAGTTTATAAGTATGATATGGGGTTTAAAATCAATGGAATTTCAGAGAGCAACTGCTCCGAATGTTCTGGAAACATTATATTCACTTTTAAGCCAATCTATATATATAAAACTCTTTGTCCTGACTGACTGACTGACTGACTGACTGACTGACTGACTGACTGACTGACTGAGTCATCACGCTGTAGGCCAAACGGTTCAAGATATTGAGATGAAATTTTTACACAACATAGCTGAGACATAATTATCGTGCAATAAGACGGGATTTTTTGATATCCCCACTGGAAGGGGCTAAAATGGGGGGTCAAAGGTCAAAATTGCTTAGTATGAAATTTTTTTTTGTTTTTGAGCTATCTTAACCAAACTCACAGATTATGTATTTCTTACTCACTGCTACATCCTGAGAAAATTTGGTCAAGATCGGGCTACTATATCATATAGCTGCCATAGGAACAACCAGATGCAAATTAAAACTTTGTATGAAGATCTTTGTTATTTTTTGAGATATCTCAACCAAACTCACAGATTATGTATTTCTTACTCACTGCTACATCCTGAGAAAATTTGGTCAAGATCGGACCACTATATCATATAGCTGCCATAGGAACAACCAGATGCAAATTATAACTTTGTATGAAGATCTTTGTTATTTTTTCAGATATCTCAACCAAACTCACAGATTATGGATTTCGTACCCATTGTAACATTCTGTAAAAATTTGGTCAAGATCGGATCACTATATCGTATAGCTGCCATAGGAACAGTGGCTTTTAATGCTATTAATAAACAATCAAAAGAAGATGGACAGGGGGATGGGGTGGAGGAGGGGGGGGGTGTTTCGATTCATTAGTGTTGCGACTTTCAAAATCAATTTTCAGTATATGGCACTGTTACTCGCTCTTGCTGCCATAATCCAATTGCAGCGAAAACTTTAAAACAGCGAGCAGCGAAAATGTAAATTCTCTATATTATATAAAGTACTACTCTTATTACTATTATCTTAAGTCCAACTATAGGGAAAAATTGAATTTACAATTCCCGATATCTAATTAGAAATGACATAAGGTCTGGCTATAGCTGTGAGAAATGTTTCCTATTTTCACTCCACATTTTTCCCCGAGATTTCAGCGAGCGTAGCGAGCCGGGGGTTGGCGAGCGAAGCGAGCAGGGGCAAACCCCCTAGTTTGGAATAAAGTCACTGGACAACATTAAATTTATATCAGATCGTGGAACAAATATTGTTAAGGCTCTAGAAAGAAAAATTCGACTAAACTGCAGTAGCCACTTATTTGCTAATGTGCTCGATAAATCATTCAAGGAAACAAAAAAACATGCCGACTTGCTAATTGCTTGCATGAAAACTGTAAGATATTTTCAAAAATCAAACTTACAACACATGCTAAATACATCTCCAAAAAACCCATGTATCACTCAAATTATACAATGTTAATCAATTCGCGATAATTGGCTAGATATAAATAACATATTAACTGTCCAATGAACAGGATAGATTAATAAACATAAATATTAAGGTAATATTATTAACACACTTAATACAATAGTCGAATTGAGCAAGAACTTCGAAATTATTTTTAAGGAAATTCAAACTTGTAGTTCTGCCCCTCTATGCTTTGTCTTGCCCTCAATTTATAAAGTAAGCCTATGTAAGATGAATACCGCAGATACTCAAGGCATTTTGATATTGAAAGAAAATGTTAGACGCACTGTTCATGCAATTTGAGAAAATAATTTATCTACTTATATGGCACAAAGTATCAGTTTTTAGACCCTGTACTTTAAAAAAGTACAAAAGGGTCTATTAAGTTTGAGCAAAAAAAATGTGTTAATATAGCAAATCAACATGTTTATTTTTTATTATAATATTTTAAGACTTCGTTATTTTAAGGTGTGTGTATTGCTTGACGCTTTGTATAGTTTTAAGTATAGAAGGGAGTCTATTCCAGTAACAAGCAGCAGTAATAAAGAATTTTTTTTCTGACGATGACAGTCTAAATCTAGGAATCTTTATATTTGGTGTTCTTTCTGACAAGCTATGCTCAAGTTTATTAAAAAGATAAGAAGGCTCACGGGTAGTAATAATTTTGTGTAGCAGAATTAATGTCCTAAACTGAAAAAAGGTCTTTAGCGGTAGGTCAAAAATTTTGATGGAGTCATCAGATATACGGTCTGTGCGCCTTCTGTTAAAAATGTACCGTGCAATGTTATTAAAGGCTACCAGCAGCTTATGCTGACTAGCTGAATTGCACATGCCGAATACTTCAATTCCGTAGAATAGAATAGGTGTAAGTGTTGACTTAGCTACAACATTTTTAAGTTTGTTGGAAAGAGATGCTTAGAAATATATATAATTGTCTAAGCCTGCCATACATTTTTCCAACAACGCAATTAACGTGATCGTCCCAAGACAAAGTTTTGTTAAAAATAAAGCCTAGATTTTTAGCTTGATCCACGTATTCAAGACTGGTGCTGCTGAGTTGCATTTTAGCTAATTGGACTGTATGAGAAGATCGATTGCAAATGACTAAACACTTTGATCTTTGTGGATTTAAGGCTAAGCCATTACGGTTTGCCCATTTAGACACTAACTCCAGTTCACTATTACAGACATGAATACATTGATTAATATTACTCAAAGGACAACTAACATACATATAACTGAGGGTACATGTCATAACGCCCAGTGTCATAGCGCCCACAGCAAACCACTGTGCGCCATCAAAATCTATGTGCTTCATAGATTTTTTTAAATGAACCTCACTACTGACCGACGCAACGCGCTCTAGTCAGTTTTCATAAAAACCCACCCCTAAATACATGCGCATGTATGTCTGTCCTCAAAAAAAAAACATGAGAGAGCAAGCGACTCAGAGACTACTTTTCTGCTGTAAGGTCGATACGATACTGATGCAATCAAGTCATAAATCGTTTCTCTCTGCTCGGCAATGTCTGCTATGTTCGTTGCTCGCTCGGCTGGGATCTACAAGCTTCGTAACATTTGCCGAACGATCTGGGATCTATGAGCAGCAAAAAAACGTAGCACGAAAATCGCTGTTTGACACATCTATGTATTCATTGGTTAGTGGTTAGACGGACATGGCTATATCGACTAGGCTTTTGATGCTGATCAAGAATATATATACTTTATGGTGTATGGCACGCCTCCTTCTGCCTCTTTGCACAACCCTAATAGACCCTTTTGTAAGTTTTTTAAAGTACTGGGTCTAAAAAAAAAATATAAACGGTCCGTATAAATGTAAATAGCATTCTAGATCTTTCACTTTATTAAAAAAACCGTATTCGTAATCGAAACAACCGTGTTCTAAACCTAATATTTGTATCTGATCTTTCAGTAAGTAAAGTTAGAAGAAGATTCTATTCACCATACGTTAGAAATGATTTTCGATCTACCGGTTCTTGAGCAAACTGTGCGCCCTATAGCGCCGTCTAAATCTCGTTGTTTTAGAAAAGCCGATTATAACAAATTAAATAATTTCATTATAAATCATGACTGGTACCAGTATTTTGGGAGCAATAAATTAGAATTTGCTCCGTGTCTTTTTTACAACACTTTGAACCGCTTTTTGTGATCAATGCATTCCTCCAGGGTACCCTGTAAATTCTAACAAGCCCCCATAATTTACTCGAGAGTGCTATTTTAAAAAGTATAAACGTACAGGGAACGGTGTCGATTTTTCACGTTATTCTTTTGCTAAATGTAATTTTAACTTAGCTTGCAACTTTACAACGATTATTTGCGTCGTTGCCGGCTTCAGTTTGCTCAGGACCCTAAACGATTTTATAATTTTGTAAATTCTAAACGTAAATCATCTCTATTACCTCATTCAGTTTCATATGAAAACACGACAGCAAATAATGATCAGGCTGCAGCAGATTTATTTGCAGAATTATTTTAATCTACTTACTCTGTTAATAGCTACTCCCCTAGTACATCCTATCCCTATAATTTGCAAAAATCTAACTTTATTCCTGAACCCGTGATCACTGAAGACTCAGTATTATGTGAACTCAATTTAATTAAACCAGTATTCTCCCCAGGCTTGCGCTGGCTCTTTATATCTACTCTTACATAGACTATTTACTTTATCTGTTGCATCTTGCCCATTCCCTTCTGTTTGGAAAGAATCACATATCATTCCGTTACACAAAAGTGGCCCTAAGTGGCCCAATTATTACTTCACAACTTACTCATTTTTGTAGTTCTATAATTTCATCTTGCCAACATGGTTTTGTGAAACATAGATCTACAACCACAAACCTGCTCGAATTTTCTTCTTTAGTGATCAAGGGTTTTAGAAATAAAATGCAGACTGATGTTGTTTATACCGACTTCTGTTAACCACTGTCTTCTAATTAATAAATTGAATTTAATTGGATTGCCATATAATCTTCTTAAATGGTTATCCGATTACCTTACTAACAGAACATCAAACGTACTCTTCAAGTCGGCTTTTTCGAGGCTGATGATGTGAAATTGTGTCTGTCATTTAAGGACAGTTCCTACTCTTATTTACTGCAAGCAGATCTTGTTCGCTCTTAATTGTCCTAAATGCAAGGTTATGACTTTCAATAGACACTTGCATCACATTATCAATTATACTCTTATTTTGGTACCCCTTACAAGTTTAGATGAATTAAATGATCTTGGTATTTTCCCCGACTCTAATATAATACTCTAACCACCAGGATCGTATTGAATCTGTCAAAAAAAAAAAATTTATATTATTTACTTTACCTGGTTTTAACTGGATTTAAGGCTTCAATTTACCTCTGTATACTAGTAGACTTCTTTTAATTAATCTACCCACTTTATTTAACCGTCGTATTATGCTTGGCGTCATATTTATGATTAAATTAGTAACTGGTGAAACTGATTCTTCTTATTTATTAAGTCAAATTAATATCTCAGTTCCTGCCAGGTATACCCGTAATTATGTATCACTATCCCTCAATCTTTGTACTAACAACTATTCCCTGCATGAATCCTTTCGAGTTATCTGTACGGATTATAATAGACTTTACTATGTCTTCAAAGACCTCAACTCTTACTATTAAAACATCTATCTTATTCTCTCTAACTCATAATAACTAACACTATGTAACATGATATCAGACCTGATTGGGTTTTTCTTGGGTTTTCCCCAATCCTTACAACAAAAGTTGGGTTTGAGTAATTGATCTTAATTTTGAACTTGCCCATTATATATATAAAAAATATATATATAATTTATAATGTAACTTACACTTAGACAATTATCTGTCGATTGCAAATAGTCTACATTAAATAAATAATTAAATAAACGTAATAATATTTTTTGTCATTTTGATATTTATCAAAAAATTATATAACATCGATACGATATTTAATAAATAATTTGGCGATCCCACTGCGACCGATTAGTCGGATTATAACACAGTGCTGCCAACTTTTTTCCAGAAAAAATGCTGTTTCTGGGTGGAAGCAAAGGCTAAATAAGCTGAAATTTTCAGAAAAAAAAATAAAAAAAATATCAAAATTTTTTTTTGGAAAAAATAGCTGATATATTTCCATTATAAAACATTTTCAGAAAAAGCGATGCTCTTGAGGAATTCCCTAAGTTGGACTTGATGAGTTCAACCTAGCATAAAACTCGCTCTATTTCCGTGTGTAAACACGGTAATAATAGCATTTTGCTAAGCTCAACTACCTACGGCTGCCACCATAATCTTTAAAGCAAAAAAAATCTCACTCCAAATGTATGTTGCATTGCTTATAGTCTCCCATTTTTTTAAATAGACCGAAAAAATGAAAGGAGTCGCTTTTTCTGAAATGCAACCATCTTTGTCGTTTCTTTCGTGTTCTCGCTCTCTGTAGAGGTGGAGAACTATCGACAAAGATGTATGTTCACGGTTTTCACAATTGGCGTATTTTCGCTAAAACTGGCACTATTTTTCTTGATGGCGCAATGACACTTTTTTGACAAATTGGCTCTTTTTTATGATTTGGCTTTAGCAAAAATCGATTCCGCTACCCGCTACCCCTAAACTTAAAATAAAAAAATGCAGTAAGCTACAGTAGAGCAAGCTCGACAGTAGGAGACCCAGCACTTTTTGAGTGCAAAGCGTTAACTATCAATCCCATTCAATAGATGGCGCTACTACGAACATATCAGTTGATAAACAGAGAGGTCGCTAGCGTCTCTTCTTCTTCCTTTTGCTCGTAACTTTGTTAGTTAAATAACTTTGGGACAGATTTGGACAATAGTGTGTACTATGTGTACCAAAAATTAAGGAGCTAGCTTTACGGGTTCTCTCGTAATTCGACTTTGAAATTTTATTTTTCAATTTCCGGTGGCACAGAGGGGCGTGGCAAAAATCTAAAACAAACTCGTTCAATGCAAGATATAGATGAACCTACATGCCATATTTGGTCTCTCTAGCTTTTATAGTATCTGAGATCTAGGCGACACAAAATCGGACAGACAGACATCGCTATATCGACTCTGCTGTTGATGCTGATCAAGAATATATATACTTTACGCCTGTTACGCACATTTTTTTTTGCACAAACTTAATAGACCCATTTGTACTTTTTTAAAGTACTGGGTCTAAAAATGGTGTCGGAATGAAATCGTTATGTTCTTACTATCGAGTCCGCCAGGCAGTATCCAGTAATGATAGATCTGCCAGAAAAAGACGGGAATTTTACAACACTGTTTGACAAACAGCTGTTCGATTCTTAAAGCGCTGGACTTTGCTTCGAATTTTCATTATTCTGACTATCAGAATGAAGTGAAATGGCGCAAAACAAAGAGAACAAACAAATTATAGATCGGATGGAGCTCAGCGATGAAGAAGACAAAACTCGCATTATTTAGGAAATGGAGCAGTGGCCATCATTTTGGGATTTTGCCCATGAAAAACATAATAACAAATAATAATAACATAACAATCCCATAATAACTGTATTTGTCGGTGCAAACGCTCTTTTTAATTTTAATTGGCGATCCATTTCAACTGCTTTTTTTTTTTTGTTAATTTCACTTTGTTTATATTTTGCTTTTGAGTGTAACCACTCAACATTTTTTTTGGATATTTTATACCTTTGTGCAGTTTTTGTGGTATTTTTAGTATTATGCTGTCACACTGGCATTTTGATAGCCAGGCTCGAAATATATGGTAGATTCGGCTTGGCAAACATTTCGGTCTACTGGATACTATTATAATTATTATGTTGTGGAAACATATATTGCGACCTATTAGATCTATTGTATCCCCTTCTGAGTTTATAGCTCTCCCGCCAAACCTATTTCTTGAACAAATTCAAGAATCTTTGTTGGGTTGAGGGCTGAAATGTCTTTTGACTGAATAATATGGCTACCTAGTATCCTACATCTTCTTCTTGATAAGGCGGCGCAAGTCGCTACTTACTATGCCTAGCTTATGTAGGTGGCTTCTCAGTCTACAATGTCCTGTCAAATGTTCTGAGTCTATTCTT
The DNA here is from genome assembly GCA_035044365.1 of Drosophila neotestacea. Taxonomy (NCBI): domain Eukaryota; kingdom Metazoa; phylum Arthropoda; class Insecta; order Diptera; family Drosophilidae; genus Drosophila; species Drosophila neotestacea. The sequence continues at coordinate 14,019 of JAWNMD010000857.1, forward strand.
TCCCATAGTTATGAGATGCTTAAAATGTTTAATATTATAGCTGCCTAGGAGACCCTTGGCCTGTCGTAGCCCCTGAGTGTTGACTCAGCACAACTGGCGCAGATGTGGATCTTCATCTCTAAGGGATTCCCGTATCGTGTGGTTTCCTATGCCACAGAATGATTCTGGCTCTATGAGATGCTCTTTTGCTCCTCTTCTTGTTAGCCTATCTGCTGCTTCATTCCCCGCTATATCTGTATGCCCTGGGATCCATCTCAGTGTAAGCCTGTTGTCTGATCCCAGTAGATCTACCTTCGTGCGGACTTCCCGTACTACTTTTGATGTTATTTTCGTATTGCTGATTGCCTTCGGTGCCGCTTGACTATCACATAGGATGGCGATATCTCTATTCCGATAGTTGCGATTTAAGTCGAAGTCTGCACACCGCCATATTGCACACACTTCGGCCTGGAAGATGCTGGTGTATGTTCCTATGGATTCATGGTGGGAGGACCTACAACTCCGAGGCCTGTGCCTTGACATGTTAGAGATCCATCGGTATACCACTGGTGGTGTGAAGCTTCATGGTATGGACCTCTTCGAGAGTTTTCCAATCCCTTTTACTACTTAGGTTCACTTGAAAATTTCGCTCGCATTTGTATTCAGCTGCCATTTTGTCCCTTGGTTGTACCAACAGGGGGAGTTCACCTGATAGCATATTCGCATCTCTTTGGCTAAGGATACAGTTGCTTCCAACTCCTTCCATTGCCATTCTTAACAAGGTAGCCTTTCTTTGAAGTTCGATAAACTTATGGAGCGGTGTGAGCTCCATTAGTTTTTAAATGGCTACCGTCGGACAGGTGCGCATTGCACCTGTTATGCAGACGCAGGCCATTCTTTGCAGCTTTTGCAGCTGTTCCTGGACAGTGATGAGTTGCACTCTACCACTCCAAGCAATTGCTCCATATGTGAGCATAGGCCTGACAACCATTATGTATAGCCATTCTAGTATCTTTGGTGCTGTGCCCCATGATTTTCCGGCTATACTGCGATGATATGTAGAGTGCCGTAGAGCACTTTGCTATCGCATTCTTTACATGTGAGCCGAAATTTAACTTACTATCGAAGGTGACCCCTAAGTATTTAACATCCTTGCTTATTGCTACTATCCTCTCTGAGACCTTATGTCACTCGACATCCTAAGCCCTAGCTGAATGATGTCACAGAGGGTTTCTTCGAACCTGCCCCGCGCAATGATAACAATGTCATCGGCATAGCCCTGGCATTGAATACCCTTAGAGGCAAGTCTTTTAAGTAGCTCATCTACCAACAGGCTCCATAATAGTGGAGATAATACACCCCCTTGGGGACTACCTTTGGTGGTCGTAACCGTACCATACTGTCATGAACTGTTGCCGTGGCCTGTCTAGACCGTACTGGATACTATGCTTCTGCAGGAAATTTTCGCCGATGTATCGATAATTTTCAGTGATATAAGCGAAAATACCCAGATAATAATTGTGTTTCTGAGAAATGATGAAGTGAAACTCAAGTTTTGCTCAATAATCTAATATATTTGATTTTAATAAAAAATAATTTAATAAACAAACTATTTAAATACTGCTGTCATTTTGTCTGTGTCAGTTTGCCTTTCTATACAGCAAATATATTTTAGCTAGTCAGTAAATGTTTTAGTTGCAGGCCACTGGATAGAGCATCAGACTCTAAAGCTGAGGTCCCGAGTTCGATTCCCACTTCGGGAATTATAATAAAATATAATTAATACGTTAATAATTAACAATTACAAAAAAATACAGATTTTTAAAAAAATATGTAAATTAAAAAAAACGTATTGTAAATAACATTTAATCGAACATTAAAACTCCAATAGTGTCTGTTCCTAATTTTTTTTGTACTAGCGTCCTAACGATTATTTAGCCCACTTCGTACTATGCACATCGTTAGCGAATGCGTATCGGTACATTTGCGGATATGCAGTGCAAACAATCGTTAGGCAAACGCCTTGCAAGTGGTCCAGTGGTAGCTAGTACTTACTACCAATTCGCACTGAGTACATTTTCGGGGAACACAAGGGGAATATGTTAAATATGAAACACCGATTCCCATTGCCAACATCTTACATCTAACATCAATTCAATACTTAACGTCAAAAGTGAAGCATTTATAAAATTTTGTCACTTTAATATATAAAATAAAGTTAAAATGGATAATAAAACTGCATTTAATTAAAACAAATTATTTACATATTTTTGGAGCGGTTTGGCAGATTTTGGGAGAAAGGCGTGCCGCTAAATGACAATGCTTTTTTTAAGAAGAGTTCCCGTATGGAAAGAGTTTCGTCCGACCCACAACGATGGCGCACCACCACTTGGCCCCACTTTTTGTTTTTTTGCAGCTCGAAAGTCAACACTTTTCGGGCCTTGTGCCATCTCCATGTACACATGCGAGTTTTTCGGCACTCATATCAGGTCTTCAATATTGTCTGCCCACAGATCATCCTTTTGGTGCTCCTGCTGCTGGCACTTGATTTATTAGGCACTTTTAATAAAATGTGCAGTTAAATTATTGAAAACAATTTTAAACTATATAAACATACATGATTCGGCGGCCATTTAAAATTGTTGTTGCTTCTTATTGTTTTCGCCTTTCTTTATTTACTATTTCGTAGGGAATGACAAATTTCTAGGTTGCATTCGAAAATAATCGAGTAAGAATCGAAATGGAACATGTGGGATAAGTGTGGAGCACTAACAACAAAAATATATGTTGGAATGACGTTGAAAATTTCGGCACGGGTAAAAATATAGGAACATCTCGACAGAATATGTTAGATGTTGATGAGTGTGAACAGCCTATTAGCCAATGTATTAAATGGTTAGTGGTAATGCAGCAGAAATTTCAATCAGTAATCGCTCTAGGGATGTCGAATATACTAAAAATATCAAATCAACGATATTCTTTTACTACGCTATTTCACGTACTTCTAATTTCGCGAAATGAAAATTCCCCCTATTAATACAGAACAGAAGAAATTCTTGAATATATAGATGCAAGGCTGCCAGATCTGGACATCATTTAAATTGGGGTGACGGCCGCTTTGCATTCATTTGTTTTACTCATAAACAAACTAAATGAAAGCAGCAAGCTATTTTTTTCCGAGCGGCAAAGACGCACATTATTTATTTTTGGCGATTTTAATTAATTTGCAATTATATGAATTAAGTTCTGCTCAACATGTTTGCAAGTTAAGAGCTGCAACCTACTTTGAAAAAAACTATAAGTTGGCTGCGTCTCAACATTTCACTCAATGTGGCTCAATTCATTGTCAACTTTCGTGTGATCCTCAAATACATGTAATGGTGTTTATAAACGCATTTTTCAAACAAATTCTTGAAATGCTTTCACGCTTTTCGCTCCGTATAAACAGGGTATCTGTTTTAAAAGATATCTAAATGATATTTAATATATCTCTTTGAAATATCGATATGTCAACATAATTGATGTTTTTTTTATTTTTCCCCCTTTTTCCCAAAAAATAAGGAGTGCTGTTCCACCAATAAAAAGATATAGTCTTATTAATAAAACATAACAATATAATTTATTAGATTCCATTAATCATGAATATATTTACGAATATATATACATTTAAAAGATAGGGTTGCTTGTTTGAAGACACCAAAATAGGCTTTTCAGGTCCTTTTGGGATGCTAGAGCGTTGTGAAACTCCCCTTAATATTTGACTTTCACTGACTTTTAAATGCGTCATTCGGCTGCGGGAGTCACAAGTGATGCATATTATAGCGGACTCAAGTCGCTCTGAAGCCAATGAACTCCCAGGTGTAATTAAATACCTGAGAGTGAGTTGATACAGTCCAGTCATGGCTGCCTAATGCGAATTTCAGAATCCACGGATCACAGAGTGACTAACGCAAGATATTCTTTACAAATCAAATATGCGATTTTTTTATTTGCTTTTTATACAGTCCTCAAACAGGCAACCGTTGCTTCCCTAAGTTGGACTTCATGAGTTTAACCTAGCATTTAAACACGGCCATAATAGCATTTCGCCAAGCTCAACTACCTACGGTTGCCACCATAATCTTTAAAGCAAAAAAATCTCACTCCAAATGTATGTTGCATTGCTTATAGTTTGCCATTTTGTTAATTGGACCGAAAAAAAATGCAGTAAGCTACAGTGGAGCAAGCTCGACAGTAGGAGACCCAGTACTTTTTGAGTGCAAAGCGTTCACTTCAATTTTGCGTACCATTCAATAGAAGACGCCACTTGAAATACATAGAAGTCGCTAGCGTCTCTTCTTCTTCTTTTTGACTGTAACATTGTTAGTTTAATAACTTCCGCGTTTATCAACCGATTGGAATGAAATTCAGGACAGGTTTGGACTGAAGTGAGTATTATAAATACCAAAAATCAAGGCGCTAGTTTTAAGGGTTCTCTTGTTATTCGTCATTAAAATTTTGTTTTACAATATCTAGGGCCGGAGGAGGGCGTGGCAAAAATCCAAAACAAACTTGATCAATGCAAGATATAGATGAACATACATGCCAAATTTGGTGTCTTTAGCTCTAATAGTCTCTGAGATCTAGGAACTCAAAAATCGGACAGACGAACAGACGGACATGGCTATATGGACTCGGCTGTTGACGCTGATCAAGAATATATATACTTTATGGGGTCTGCCACGCCTCCTTCTGCCTGTTACGCACTTTTTTTTTCTCACAAACTTAATAGACCTATTTGTACTTTTTTAAAGTACTGGGTCTAAAAAATGAAAGGAGTCGCTTTGTCTGAAAAGCAACCATCTTTGTCGTTTCTTTCGTGTTCTCGCTCTCTGTAGAGGTGGAGAACTATCGACAAAGATGTATGTTCACGGTTGTCACAATTGGCGTTTTTCGCCAAAACGGGCTCTTTTTTTTTTGTTGGCGCAATGACACGTTTTTCACAAAATGGGTCTGTTTTATGATTCGGCTTCAGCAATAATCGATTCAGCTACCCCTAAACTTAAAATAAAAAAATGGCGTCGGAATGAAATCGTAATGTTCTTACTATCGAATCCGCCAGGCAGTATCCAGTAATGATAGATCTGCCAGAAAAAGACGGGAATTTTACAACACTGTTTAACAAACAGCTGTTCGATTCTTAAAGCGCTGGACTTTGCTTCGAATTTTCATTATTCTGGCTATCAGAATGAAGTGAAATGGCGCAAAACAAAGCGAAAAATCAGCGATGAAGTGGCCATCATTTTGGGATTTTGCCCATGAAAAACATAATAACAAATAATAATAACATAACAATCCCATAATAACTGTATTTGTCGGTGTAAATGGCGATCCATTTCAACTGTTTTTTTTTTTTTGTTAATTTCACTTTGTTTATATTTTGCTTTTGAATGTAACCACTCAACATTTTTTGGGATATTTTATACCTCTGTGCAGTTTTTATGGTATTTTTAGTACTATGCTGTCACACTGACATTTTGATAGCCAGGCTCGAAATATATGGTAGATTCGGCTTGGCAAACATTTCGGTCTACTGGATACTATTATTATTATTATGTTGTGGGAACATATATTGCGACCTATTAGATCTATTGTATCCCCTTCTGAGTTTATAGCTCTCCCGCCAACCCTATTTCTTGAACAAATTCAAGAATCTTTGGTTTGGTTGAGGGCTGAAATGTCTTTTGACTGAATGATATGGCTACCTAGTATCCTACATCTTCTTCTTGATAAGGCGGCGCAAGTCAGGTGGCTTCTCAGTCTACAATGTCCTGTCAAAAGACCGATTAGTATTCTGAGTCTATTCTTTCCCATAGTTATGAGATGCTTAAAATGTTTAATATTATAGCTGCCTAGGAGACCCTTGGCCAGTCGTAGCCCCTGAGTGTTGACTCAGCACAATTGGCGCAGATGTGGATCTTCATCTCTAAGGGATTCCCGTATCGTGTGGTTTCCTATGCCACAGAATTATTCTGGCCCTATCAGATGCTCTTCTGCTCCTCTTCTTGCTAGCCTATCTGCTGCTTCATTCCCCGCTATATCTGTATGCCCTGGGATCTACTTTTGATGTTATTTTCGTATTGCTGATTGCCTTCAGTGCCGCTTGTCTATCAGATAGGATGGCGATATCTTTATTCCGATAGTTGCGAGTTAAGTCGAAGTCTGCACACCGCGCTATTGCACATACTTCGGCCTGGAAGATGCTGGTGTATGTTCCTAGGGATTCGTGGTGGGAACATCAACGAATGTGCATATCAACTAGTTTAAATTACTGTCAACTTCATCCTCAACGCGTTGACATCTTGTGAGTTGCTCAACTCAAAAACTAGTTGGCAAACCGGTTTTTTTGTTAACTTAGTAAACTTATGTAAACACAAGTTATAAGTTGATCTTGGACGCCAATTGTTGATATCGCGAGAAGTGACGATGGGTCAACTAGTCTAAATGCAGCATAACACACCTGCATTGTTTTTTAGCCGGTACCGGTTACATTATTTAAGTTAAAGTGCCTGAAAATAATTTAATGAATGACACAGGTAACCAAGGAACTTGGCAGTAAATCATAGAACAGCCTTGTAAAAGATTTGCAAAGCACAAAGTTCTCTCTAAAGCCTAGTACCCAGAAAGTTGTGTTAGCAGCGAACTAAAAGTGTCTAATATTTCGGTGGTAGGCAGCTAAAAGCAGAGTTGCCAACACAACACATAAAATAAACAAAAGTTCAGTGGTAACTCTTCTGCTGCAGCCGTTTATTAATTCAAAAGAGTAAACAAACGCATTGACAAAATATCGTACATGAGGGATTATCTGTGTATTGAATTGTAGGAAAGGAGATAAGGGGATTTTAAATATATTGTATATTTTATATAAATTAAGATATATAGAACTATAAAACTTAGTAATAAGTTTCAGCTGTGGTTCATAGTCTGCCGATCTTGTTTTTGTTGCTCAAGCGCCTTTTTGATTTGGCTTCAGTTCCCTCCATTTTTCTATTTCCATAATTCACTTGTCACTTTCAGCTGACCAGCATCTGAACGTAGAGCGCCACATATAATTTTCTCATCAGCTGCTAAATGACAGCTTAATTGCAGCTAAAAACAGTGTAGAAAAACGCTCGTGATTTTAGCTGCCATTTTTAGCTGGGGACTGCATTAGCTAAAAGTCACAGGAGAAAATTTTTTTGCTTTTAGCTACTGTTTTTTTTAGACCCAGTACTTTGAAAAAGTACAAATGGGTCTATTACGTTTGTTCAAATGTGCGTAACAGGCAGAAGGAGGCGTGGTCAGCATCAACAGCCGAGTCGATATAGCTATGTCCGTCTGTCTGTCTGTCCGTCTGTCCCTTTTTGTGTCGCCTAGATCTCAGAGACTAGAAGAGCTAGAGACACCAAATTTGGCATGTAGGTTCATCTATATCTTCCATTGATGAAGTTTGTTTTAGATTTTTGCTACGCCCCCCTCCGCCCCTGGAAATTGAAATACAAAATTTCGAAGTCAAATTACAAAAGCCCCTTGAATGCTATCCACTTGATTTTTGGTACTTATAATACTCACTATAATCCAAACCTGTCCAGAAAATTTCATTCCAATCGCAGAAGTTACTTAACTAACAACGTTACGGGCAAAAGAAAGAAGAAGAGACGTTAGCGACCTCTGCGTTAATTAACTTAATTCGTAGTGGCGCCATTTATTGCATGGTAGGAAACATTGAAGAACAATCTATAGTGAACGCTTTGCTCTCAGAAAGTACTGGGTCTCCTACTGTCGAGCTTGCTCCACTGTAGCTTACTGCATTTTTTTAAATGGAGCTGCCAGTCAGCGTCCCCGATACTGGGTACTAAGCTTTAAAATCGCAGTTGTTGCCGAGTGTAAAAATGTTTATTGGTGATAAAGGTCAACAGTTTATTGAAAGCAACCGCGTAGATATTTCCACGATTTTAAAAATTAAAGAAACAGTGCGAGAGTGTTACACAGGGCTGGTTTCACAAATAGTGCAGCGGTTTGACGTTGGTAGAGAAGCCCTTATGTCACTTATTTTAATCACTCCGGCTTAAATCGTTTCAAACCAGGAGTCAGGCACAATGATAATAGGATGATATGTGGCTCAGATTCGGACGCAATTACCACCCAGTAAAAAAGAAGAAGATATAACCCTATTTTGGGAAGAGGTTGCAAAGCATTAAAGCGGACATAATGCTGAAGTTTTTAAAGACTTGTTCGAAACAAATTGTCCCTGCCACACAGCTCTCTTTATACCCTTGTTGAGGGTATTATAATTTTGTCACGAAGTTTGTAACGCATTGAAGAAGGCGTGTCAGACCCCATAAAGTATATTAATTCTTGATCAGGACCAAGAGCTGAGTCGATATAGCCATGTCCGTCTGTCTATCCGTCTGTCTGTTTCTGTGCAATTTAGTCTCTCAGCTTTGAAGCTATCTTGATAAAACTTGGTACAGGTCCGTCTTTTTACTGCACGCAGTACATATGTCGGATCAGACCACTATATCATATAGCTGCCATAGGAACGATCGGCTCAAAATCAGCATTTAGTAAGAAAAACTTTTTTGTTTCTTGAGATATCTCAAAAAAAAGTCTCCAATTTTGTGTTTGATTCAAATTTATATAGTCTGACCGAATTTGATGCAAATCGGACTACTATATAATAAAGCTGCCATAGGAACAAACGGTTCGAAACCAACATCTAACAAATTTTGTAAAAAATCGGACGGCTTACGCAGGGCTCTGCAAGGGTAACCAAACTGTGGCGCGCCAAAGTAAGCTTGCGCTATATTTTGAAATAAGTTTAATAAAAACTAAATTAAGAAACGAGCTAGAGTTTATTTCGGCTTGTAACATTATGTTATACAAAATTCCGCAGGATTCCCCAGCGGCGAGTGTCGCAAGACAGTTTGAAAACAGGGAGCGGCGCAATGTGGTAGCTCATCCTCCACATAATCTGCCAGCAGCAGGTCATACTAATGGTCGACAACTGACGCGGCCTTACCCGCGTCAAAAAACCGGCCCAGCAAACACGCATGGGAGCACGGCCGGACTATCCCGACCGATGCAACCCATGCTCACCGCTGACATGCGACATGAACAGCAGCGGCCGAAAAAAAAAAGATGCGCTACTACCACCGAGGGGACAGCCAGGAGGGCTGGATGACCCGAAAAGACGCAACTTGTGCGGCTCAAGGGTCAAGTGGTACTTGAGGTACCTGAGCCACGGCTTGCCCCCATGGACTTGAGCTCATCTAGGCCTCAGTCGACGTGGCCGCTAGAGCCGCTTCCATGATGGCATAAGCCATCTCCACTATGCTAACCCAGGTGAACAACCATCATGCGAAGTCGGTCTCGACCGTCCTAGCTTGGATGTTCACCCAACAACATCTTGGGCTAGACCTTTTTCAGGAGCCACGGGTCAACAATGGTATTAAAGGCCTATACACAGCTGACTCTAAGGTCACCTAGGACCAAAGAGACACGCTATCAAGAACCTGCATAATGGTAAGACAATGTACTAACTACACCATCCTTTCAAAATTCCTCACAATAGACTACTTCCCCATGAAAAGACAGGCGATTGGAGCTGCCCACACAACTGTAGATATTTTCATACCAACCATTCTAAATACTCCGTTAACATTAGAATCGCTAGAAGAACAGCAATCAGTCAAATTAAACTCAGATTCTGAAAACGAAGAAACTGAGATAAAAGAAACCGATCTAAACGATCTTACAATTCCTGCATTAATAACATTATCAACACAAGATGATGATATAGAGCAGGAAAACGAACTGAATTCTAGCTCAGGTACAATTGATTTTAAAGAAAATATAGTAACAATGGCGGATCAAATAACCAAAGACAGGGAATATGTGAAGCAAGTTTCGTCTTCCATTCCTGAATTTGATGGCAACAAGTTATCATTGAACAGGTTCTTGACAGCATTACGTATTGTCGACAGAACAAAAGGTGATCAAGAAGATTTAGCCGTAGAGGTGATTAAGTCTAAAATAACTGGTACAATTTTGTATAAAGTACAAAATGAAACCACGATCACAGAAATAATAGACAAGCTTAAAGATAACGTAAAAGGAGAATCTCCCGACGTATTAAAAGCTAAATTACTGAATATAAAACAAAAAGGCAAAACTGCCTCCCAGTATGCAACCGAAATGGATAATTTGCGGAAGCAATTGGAGGCAGCCTTTATTGATAACGGCCTAGACCCAAACAATGCGGAAAAATTCTCAACAAAAGAGTCTATTTCTGCAATGATTAAAAATTGTGAGCATGAGAAACTGAAAGTAATACTGGAAGCTGGTAACTTCGTTACTTTCAATGATGTAATGGGTAAATATATCCATTGCAGCACAGAAATGACTAGAAGTGCAAGTACAGTATTATTTCAGCGAGGCCGCAACAATAGAGGAGGTAGTTACCCACCGCTAAATATTTTTCCTGCCTTGACCTTATGTCAGGTTTCCATCAAATTGAGCTTGAGGAAAACTCAAGAAATATAACGTCTTTTTCAACAAGCAATGGTTCATATCGCTTCACGCGATTACCATTTGGATTAAAAATAGCGCCTAATTCATTTCAGAGAATGATGACCATAGCATTCTCAGGCCTTGAGCCTTCACAAGCTTTCCTTTACATGGATGATTTAATCGTTATTGGTTGTTCTGAACAACATATGATTAAAAACTTAAAAGATGTTTTCAAACTTTGTAGAAAACACAATCTAAAATTACATCCAGAAAAATTTTCATTTTTTATGCACGAGGTGACGTTTTTAGGTCACAGATGCACAGATAAGGGAATCTTACCAGACGATAAAAAATTCGATGTTATCAATAACTATCCAGTCCCTACGGACGCAGACAGCGCTAGAAGATTCGTTGCATTTTGCAATTATTATAGACGTTTTATAAAAAACTTCGCCGAATATTCACGGCACATAACAAGATTATGTAAAAAGAATGTCCCATTTGAATGGACAACGGAATGTGAAAAAGCATTCCAGTACCTAAAAAATCAACTTGTTCAACCAAATTTATTACAGTACCCAGATTTTAGCAAAGAATTTTGCATAATCACAGATGCAAGCAAGCAAGCATGTGGAGCAGTTTTAACTCAAAACTATAATGGACTCCAACTCCCAGTTGCATATGCATCAAGAGCATTCACTAAAGGTGAAAGCAATAAGAGTACTACGGAACAAGAACTAGCAGCAATACATTGGGCAATAACGCATTTTCGACCATATATATATGGCAAACATTTTACAGTGAAAACTGATCACAGACCTTTAACATACTTATTCTCTATGATAAACCCAAGTTCAAAATTAACACGCATGCGACTCGAATTAGAAGAATATAATTTTACGGTAGAGTATCTGAGAGGAAAAGACAATTTCGTGGCAGACGCCCTGTCAAGGATAACAATATCCGACTTAATTGATATGAACAGAAAAGTCCTGAAAGTCACTACAAGATATCAAAGTAGACAAAATTCCTGCGCAGGAAAAGATAAAATAGAATTGCCACGGCAATCTATAGAAAAAGCTTCAAAGCCCAACGTATATAAAGTCATTAACAATGACGAAGTACGTAAAGTAGTGACCTTGCATGTAAAAAATATGCTATGTTTTTTTAAACATGGTAAGAAAATTACTGCAAGATATGATGTTAGCGATTTATATACTAATGGAACTCTTGACTTAGGTCAATTTTTCCAAAGGCTTGAAACGCAAGCCGGTATAAATAAAATCAGCCAACTCAAAGTGGCACCGTGGGAAAATATCTTTGAACACGTTTCAATCGATAATTTCAAAAATATGGGAAATAAAATATTAATTTCATTGAGAGTAGCGCTACTCAACCCGGTGACCCAAATAGAAACAATAAAAGAAAAAGAAGCTATATTGTCTACATTCCATGACGATCCAATTCAAGGAGGTCATACAGGCATAAATAAAACAATATCAAAAATAAAGAGACAATATTATTGGAAAAACATGACTAAACATGTAAAACAGTACATAAATAAATGTCCAAAATGCCTGACGTCGAAAACGACGAGACACACAAGATCACCTATGATTATAACCGAAACCCCACAATATGCTTTTGACAGAGTGATAGTAGACACAATTGGTCCACTACCACGTTCGGAAAATGGGAATGAATACGCAATCACTTTAATATGTGATTTGACAAAGTATTTAGTAGCAATTCCTGTTGCAAACAAAAGTGCAACAACTGTAGCAAAAGCCATATTCGAATCTTTTATTCTGAAGTACGGTCCAATGAAGACGTTCATTACGGACATGGGAACAGAATATAAAAATGCAGTAAGCTACAGTGGAGCAAGCTCGACAGTAGGAGACCCAGTACTTTTTGAGAGCAAAGCGTTCACTATAGATTGTTCTTCAATGTTCCCTACCATGCAATAGATGGCGCCACTACGAAATAAGTTAATTAACGCAGAGGTCGCTAACGTCTCTTCTTCTTTCTTTTGCCCGTAACGTTGTTAGTTAAGTAACTTCTGCGATTGGAATGAAATTTTCTGGACAGGTTTGGATTATAGTGTTTATTACATGTACCAAAAATCAAGGTGCTAGCATTCAAGGGGCTCTTGTAATTTGACTTCGAAATTTTGTATTTCAATTTTCAGGGGCGGAGGGAGGCGTGGCAAAAATCAAAAACAAACTTGATCAATGGGAGATATAGATGAACCTACATGCCAAATTTGGTGTCTCTAGCTTTCATAGTCTCTGAGATCTAGGCGACACAAAAAGGGACAGACAGACAGACAGACAGACAGACGGACAGACGGACAGACAGACAGACGGACATGGCTATATCGACTCGGCTGTTGATGCTGATCAAGAATATATATACTTTATGGGGTCTGCCACGCCTCCTTCTGCCTGTTACGCACTTTTTTTTTTGCACAAACGTAATAGACCCATTTGTACTTTTTCAAAGTACTGGGTCTAAAAATTCCATTATAACTGACTTGTGCAAATATTTAAAAATAGATAACATAACATCTACAGCACACCACCACCAGACATTAGGTACCGTTGAAAGAAGTCATAGGACATTCAATGAGTACGTTCGTTCATATATATCAGTAGATAAAACTGACTGGGACATATGGTTACAGTATTTCGTGTATTGTTTTAACACAACACCATCAGTAACTCATAATTATTGTCCATATGAACTAGTATTCGGTAGACAAAATAACTTACCAATACAATTTAATAGCATAAATACGATAGAACCTATATATAATATAGAAGATTACTCTAAGGAAGTTAAATTTAGATTAGAAAACGCGTATAAGAGAGCTCGAAAACTTTTAGAAAAGAATAAAATTAAGCAAAAAGAAATAAATGATAAGAAAGTATTAGATTTTAAAATAGAAATAGGAGACCAAGTTTATTTAAAGAACGAAACAGGTCATAAATTAGAATCTTCTTATATAGGACCATTTGAGGTCATTAGCATAGAAAAGAATAATAATATAATAATAAAAAACAAGAATAATAAAGAGCAAAAAGTGCATAAAGATAGACTAAAAAAGATAAATAAGTAAAAAAAAAAAAAACGTATATATATATATAACATTTTTATCAAACAAAAAAAAAAAAACAATTTTGTTTTTATTACATTTTAAATTTTTACTCTTTTTAAACTTTAAAATTTTAAACCTTACATAAATACAACATAGTATATAATGCAAAAAAAAAAATTAACAATATTATTAATCATTTTTATATTAAATAACTACACTATATTACGTTATTTTTTAAAAAAGGGAGGTGTAGTATGTTGTATGCCAAGTGAGCATATGCCCAACATATTGTAGTGTATACAATATGTCAAGTGGTCATATGCCCAACTTCTAAGTAAGAGTAACAACTTATAACATAACGACACTTTGTCGCAATGTTTATACAATCATAAATATACATACATAAGTGCAGTAATACGATCCGCCACTTATGCGGACTGGCCGCACCGTGAGATCGCTGGCCTAAGCACTCCTTGAGTATGTACCATCAGTACATATATATGAATATGTATATGGGCACATACGTACTGCAACTCTCTCTTTTTCTCTGCCGACGCTGTTAGCGGCAGAATTCACTTAGTATATAGTATATTATAAGCGAAATATATATTTGAATAAAACCAAGAGAACACTCTTGAATGAAACCTCTAAGTGAATGGATGTTCTTATTTCAATCTAACTTTGCATCAATAACACTACATATCATCGCAGTATAGCCGGAAAATCATGGGGCACAGCACCAAAGATACTAAGATGGCTATACATAATGGTTGTCAGGCCTATGCTCACCTATGGAGCAATTGCTTGGGGTGGTAGAGTGCAACTCATCACTGTCCAGAAACAGCTGCAAAAGCTGCAAAGAATGGCCTGCGTCTGCATAACAGGAGCAATGCGCACCTGTCCGACGGTAGCCATTGAAAAACTAATAGAGCTCACACCGCTCCATAAGTTTATCGAACTTCAAAGAAAGGCTACCTTGTTAAGAATGGCAATGGAAGGAGTTGGAAGCAACTGTATCCTTAGCCAAAATAATGCGGATATGCTATCAGGTGAACTCCCCCTGTTGGTACAACCAAGGGACACAAATTTGCTCTGTGTCTTTTTTATGACACTTTGAACATCTTTTTTGATCAATGCGTTCCTCGAAGGTACTCAGTGAGATCTAATAAGCCCCCATGGTTTACCCTATCAAGTCTAAAAAATTTAAAATCGCGATTAATTAAAAAATATAAGCGTACCGGGAATGATGTCGACTTTTCACTTTATTCTATTGCTAAATGTAATTTTAACTCACTTATTTTGCAACTTTACAACGATTATTTCGTCGTTGCGTCGTTGCCGGCTTCATTTTGCTCAGGACCCTAAACGATTTTATAATTTTGTAAATTCTAAACGTAAATCATCTCTATTACCTCATTCAGTTTCACATGAAAACACGACAGCAAATAATGATCAGGCTGCAGCAGATTTATTTGCAGAATTTTTTTAATCTACTTACTCTGTTAATAGCTACTCCCCTAGTACATCCTATTCCTATAATTTGCAAAAATCTAACTTTATTCCTGAACCCGTGATCACTGAAGACTCAGTATTATGTGAACTCAATTTAATTAAACCAGTATTCTCCCCAGGCCTGCGCTGGCTCTTTATATCTACTCTTACAAAGACTATTTACTTTATCTGTTGCATCTTGCCCATTCCCTTCTGTTTGGAAAGAATCACATATCATTCCGTTACACAAAAGTGGCCCTAAGTGGCCCAATTATTACTTCACAACTTACTCATTTTTGTAGTTCTATAATTTCATCTTGCCAACATGGTTTTGTGAAACATAGATCTACAACCACAAACCTGCTCGAATTTTCTTCTTTAGTGATCAAGGGTTTTAGAAATAAAATGCAGACTGATGTTGTTTATACCGACTTCTGTTAACCACTGTCTTCTAATTAATAAATTGAATTTAATTGGATTGCCATATAATCTTCTTAAATGGTTATCCGATTACCTTACTAACAGAACATCAAACGTACTCTTCAAGTCGGCTTTTTCGAGGCTGATGATGTGAAATTGTGTCTGTCATTTAAGGACAGTTCCTACTCTTATTTACTGCAAGCAGATCTTGTTCGCTCTTAATTGTCCTAAATGCAAGGTTATGACTTTCAATAGACACTTGCATCACATTATCAATTATACTCTTATTTTGGCACCCCTTACAAGTTTAGATGAATTAAATGATCTTGGTATTTTCCCCGACTCTAATATAATACTCTAACCACCAGGATCGTATTGAATCTGTCAAAAAAAAAAAATTTATATTATTTACTTTACCTGGTTTTAACTGGATTTAAGGCTTCAATTTACCTCTGTATACTAGTAGACTTCTTTTAATTAATCTACCCACTTTATTTAACCGTCGTATTATGCTTGGCGTCATATTTATGATTATTATAAGCGAAATATATATTTGAATAAAAACCAAGAGAACACTCTTGAATGAAACCTCTAAGTGAATGGATGTTCTTATTTCAATCTAACTTTGCATCAATAACACTACATATCATCGCAGTATAGCCGGAAAATCATGGGGCACAGCACCAAAGATACTAAGATGGCTATACATAATGGTTGTCAGGCCTATGCTCACCTATGGAGCAATTGCTTGGGGTGGTAGAGTGCAACTCATCACTGTCCAGAAACAGCTGCAAAAGCTGCAAAGAATGGCCTGCGTCTGCATAACAGGAGCAATGCGCACCTGTCCGACGGTAGCCATTGAAAAACTAATAGAGCTCACACCGCTCCATAAGTTTATCGAACTTCAAAGAAAGGCTACCTTGTTAAGAATGGCAATGGAAGGAGTTGGAAGCAACTGTATCCTTAGCCAAAATAATGCGGATATGCTATCAGGTGAACTCCCCCTGTTGGTACAACCAAGGGACACAAATTTGCTCTGTGTCTTTTTTATGACACTTTGAACATCTTTTTTGATCAATGCGTTCCTCGAAGGTACTCAGTGAGATCTAATAAGCCCCCATGGTTTACCCTATCAAGTCTAAAAAATTTAAAATCGCGATTAATTAAAAAATATAAGCGTACCGGGAATGATGTCGACTTTTCACTTTACTCTATTGCTAAATGTAATTTTAACTCACTTATTTTGCAACTTTACAACGATTATTTCGTCGTTGCGTCGTTGCCGGCTTCATTTTGCTCAGGACCCTAAACGATTTTATAATTTTGTAAATTCTAAACGTAAATCATCTCTATTACCTCATTCAGTTTCACATGAAAACACGACAGCAAATAATGATCAGGCTGCAGCAGATTTATTTGCAGAATTTTTTTAATCTACTTACTCTGTTAATAGCTACTCCCCTAGTACATCCTATTCCTATAATTTGCAAAAATCTAACTTTATTCCTGAACCCGTGATCACTGAAGACTCAGTATTATGTGAACTCAATTTATTTAAACCAGTATTCTCCCCAGGCCTGCGCTGGCTCTTTATATCTACTCTTACATAGACTATTTACTTTATCTGTTGCATCTTGCCCATTCCCTTCTGTTTGGAAAGAATCACATATCATTCCGTTACACAAAAGTGGCCCTAAGTGGCCCAATTATTACTTCACAACTTACTCATTTTTGTAGTTCTATAATTTCATCTTGCCAACATGGTTTTGTGAAACATAGATCTACAACCACAAACCTGCTCGAATTTTCTTCTTTAGTGATCAAGGGTTTTAGAAATAAAATGCAGACTGATGTTGTTTATACCGACTTCTGTTAACCACTGTCTTCTAATTAATAAATTGAATTTAATTGGATTGCCATATAATCTTCTTAAATGGTTATCCGATTACCTTACTAACAGAACATCAAACGTACTCTTCAAGTCGGCTTTTTCGAGGCTGATGATGTGAAATTGTGTCTGTCATTTAAGGACAGTTCCTACTCTTATTTACTGCAAGCAGATCTTGTTCGCTCTTAATTGTCCTAAATGCAAGGTTATGACTTTCAATAGACACTTGCATCACATTATCAATTATACTCTTATTTTGGTACCCCTTACAAGTTTAGATGAATTAAATGATCTTGGTATTTTCCCCGACTCTAATATAATACTCTAACCACCAGGATCGTATTGAATCTGTCAAAAAAAAAAAATTTATATTATTTACTTTACCTGGTTTTAACTGGATTTAAGGCTTCAATTTACCTCTGTATACTAGTAGACTTCTTTTAATTAATCTACCCACTTTATTTAACCGTCGTATTATGCTTGGCGTCATATTTATGATTATTATAAGCGAAATATATATTTGAATAAAAACCAAGAGAACACTCTTGAATGAAACCTCTAAGTGAATGGATGTTCTTATTTCAATCTAACTTTGCATCAATAACACTACATATCATCGCAGTATAGCCGGAAAATCATGGGGCACAGCACCAAAGATACTAAGATGGCTATACATAATGGTTGTCAGGCCTATGCTCACCTATGGAGCAATTGCTTGGGGTGGTAGAGTGCAACTCATCACTGTCCAGAAACAGCTGCAAAAGCTGCAAAGAATGGCCTGCGTCTGCATAACAGGAGCAATGCGCACCTGTCCGACGGTAGCCATTGAAAAACTAATAGAGCTCACACCGCTCCATAAGTTTATCGAACTTCAAAGAAAGGCTACCTTGTTAAGAATGGCAATGGAAGGAGTTGGAAGCAACTGTATCCTTAGCCAAAATAATGCGGATATGCTATCAGGTGAACTCCCCCTGTTGGTACAACCAAGGGACACAAATTTGCTCTGTGTCTTTTTTATGACACTTTGAACATCTTTTTTGATCAATGCGTTCCTCGAAGGTACTCAGTGAGATCTAATAAGCCCCCATGGTTTACCCTATCAAGTCTAAAAAATTTAAAATCGCGATTAATTAAAAAATATAAGCGTACCGGGAATGATGTCGACTTTTCACTTTACTCTATTGCTAAATGTAATTTTAACTCACTTATTTTGCAACTTTACAACGATTATTTCGTCGTTGCGTCGTTGCCGGCTTCATTTTGCTCAGGACCCTAAACGATTTTATAATTTTGTAAATTCTAAACGTAAATCATCTCTATTACCTCATTCAGTTTCACATGAAAACACGACAGCAAATAATGATCAGGCTGCAGCAGATTTATTTGCAGAATTTTTTTAATCTACTTACTCTGTTAATAGCTACTCCCCTAGTACATCCTATTCCTATAATTTGCAAAAATCTAACTTTATTCCTGAACCCGTGATCACTGAAGACTCAGTATTATGTGAACTCAATTTAATTAAACCAGTATTCTCCCCAGGCCTGCGCTGGCTCTTTATATCTACTCTTACATAGACTATTTACTTTATCTGTTGCATCTTGCCCATTCCCTTCTGTTTGGAAAGAATCACATATCATTCCGTTACACAAAAGTGGCCCTAAGTGGCCCAATTATTACTTCACAACTTACTCATTTTTGTAGTTCTATAATTTCATCTTGCCAACATGGTTTTGTGAAACATAGATCTACAACCACAAACCTGCTCGAATTTTCTTCTTTAGTGATCAAGGGTTTTAGAAATAAAATGCAGACTGATGTTGTTTATACCGACTTCTGTTAACCACTGTCTTCTAATTAATAAATTGAATTTAATTGGATTGCCATATAATCTTCTTAAATGGTTATCCGATTACCTTACTAACAGAACATCAAACGTACTCTTCAAGTCGGCTTTTTCGAGGCTGATGATGTGAAATTGTGTCTGTCATTTAAGGACAGTTCCTACTCTTATTTACTGCAAGCAGATCTTGTTCGCTCTTAATTGTCCTAAATGCAAGGTTATGACTTTCAATAGACACTTGCATCACATTATCAATTATACTCTTATTTTGGTACCCCTTACAAGTTTAGATGAATTAAATGATCTTGGTATTTTCCCCGACTCTAATATAATACTCTAACCACCAGGATCGTATTGAATCTGTCAAAAAAAAAAAATTTATATTATTTACTTTACCTGGTTTTAACTGGATTTAAGGCTTCAATTTACCTCTGTATACTAGTAGACTTCTTTTAATTAATCTACCCACTTTATTTAACCGTCGTATTATGCTTGGCGTCATATTTATGATTAAATTAGTAGCTGGCGAAATTGATTCTTCTTATATATTGAGTCAAATTCATTTCTCAGTTCCTGCCAGGTATACCCGTAATTATGTACCACTATCCCTCAATCTTTGTACTAATAACTATTCCCTGCATGAACCCTTTCGAGTGCTCTGTACCGATTATAATAGACTTTACAATGTCTTCAAAACATCTATCTTATTCACTCTAACTCATTATAACTACCGCTAATATGATATCAGACCTGATTGGGTTTTTCTTGGGCTTTCCCCAATCCTCGCAACAAATGTTGGGTCTGAGTAATTATTATTAATTTTAAACTTGCCCATTTTATATATAATATTATTACTTCATAATATTTTACTACAAATATAGATGTAGGATACTAGGTAGACATATCATTCAGCCAAAAGACATTTCAGCCCTCAACCCAACAAAAATTCTTGAATTTATTCAAGAAATAGGGTTGGCGGGAGAGCTTTAAACTCAGAGGGCGATACAATAGATCTAATAGGTCGCAGTATATTTTTCCACAACATAATAATACCCAGTGAGCCAAAACTTCGTAAGCGATATCGTAAACAATAGATATGCGGACTTTAAACGGACAAAACTTCCTTTTTTAGCTTCCGAAAACGGTAAGAAAGTTAATCATCTGTTGCTCAGTTTGCAGCAACGAAACGCTCGTATACGATAGCTTGTGAGACTTTTATCATATTTTCACGATGCTAGTTTAATATGGTAAACGAGTCACTGCCAATATTAAAGATAATTTTCAGACGATTACGTGTTTGTATTCTCTTTATTGAATTAACAACAAATAAAAATAATTATAACAAAATTGCAAATAATATAATACACTATATTTTACTATACTATCAATTTTAAGGTGGTTTTATCCTCTTTTGGCAGGCAGTCTTAATTTGGAAACTCTGAGTCCTCCATGACAAACACGTATTTGTTATAACTGGAAAGTAAGTACACATGTGGAATACACGTTTATTGTTTTATTTTATTGTGATATGTTTGTATTTAATAGTTTTAAGTTTGGAAATGATAAGTATTTGATAGTTTGTAATTCTTCTTTTATGCGAGCGTCTTTTCGCAACGTCTTCCTAGTACTTCACAAAGCGGTCCATTCGCAGCGGACTCTCGATCAGAACTCCATTCACCACAATGCTCAGCTGTTCTCGTCGCTCAGCTCAGTGTGGTGGGAGTGCTGAGCGGCGTTGCCAGACCCATTCCCACAACTCGGCCATCCTTCTATGCATTCGTCTCGAATGCAACGTCGTCTTCATCGTCGTTTGGAACCCATGACTTCATAAATTCGGCACAGGTGGATGTGGACCTGGGACCGTCGCTGAAATAAGCTTCTTTTACAACATCATAGGTATCTTTTGCCTTAGCCTTGGATATACGATATGGTCCTAGATACTTGGGCTTCAGTTTTAGACCACCACCCAGCTGTGTACTCTTGATTGCGACTAGATCGCCCACTTTGTACGCTGATGCAGGTCTACGTCTCAAATTGTATGACTTCTTGTTTTCTTCTTGTAATTTCAGGATCTGTTGCTTGGCGTTTTTGCGTAGTTCATCTCTGTTGTCGTTGAAAGTCTGAATCATTTCTTCGTAAATAAGCTGGCGGATTTGAATATCATCCTTCGTTCGCATTTTTATGCCAACAAGTAATTCAAATTGGGTAAGTTTTGTGCTTCTGCAGTACGTCGAATTAATCATTTGTTGAGTGCAACAAACTGGTACCATTTACTAGGGTCATCTATGGAAAGTTTGGACAATACGATATGATGATTGCGTTGAGTCTTTCGACTTGTCCATTCGCTCGTGGCAAGCCCGTTGTTACAGCGTGGTGTCTTATGCTCTGTTTTTTACAGTACTGTTGAAATTCGTCAGATGTAAAAGCGGAACCTTTGTCGGAGATTATTTGTATTGGATTTCCAAAAGTTAAGCTTTGAGTTTGCAGCTTCGTAACTACCTCCTTTGCTGATGTCGTCTTTGTTGGGTAAAGCCAGCAGAACTTAGTAAATCCGTCGATAACGGCAAGGATGTGCTTGTACTGTCTGTGTGTCGATTCAAGAGGGCTTAAGAAGTCGATATGTAAGGTTTGCAATGGCTCCTCTTCTTTTAGTAATCGATGCAACTCTCCTTCCTTCTTACCAAGCTTGCGGTTAGATACTATGCATGGTATGCAGCACCGAATTTGTCGTTGGATCTTGTCGTCGAGCTTTGGGATGTAATACTCCTTACCAATAATTTCGTTAGTTTTCTTGACGGAAAAATGACCTTTCTCGTGAACGTGCTTGATAATTTAGCGTTGTAAAGTTAATGGTACTACAATAAGTTCGTCGTCATCAATTAATTTGTGTAGCAGTCCGGACTTCATGAAATAGTTGTTGTGCTCGGTTTTCTCAGATAGGATGTCTATTATTGCTTTTAACTCATCGTGTTGAACTTGAAGATACTTAATTTTGCTATACATACTATCGTTCGAGACCATCATGACTGGATTTCTGCTTAAAGCATCGGCATGGCGTATGCGAGTTCCAGCTCTGTGTTCGACATCGAAATCAAAATCTTGTAGTAAAAGAATCCATCGGGCAACTCTAGCGCAGACGTCTTTTTTAGCGATCGTTTTGCGTTGCAGTCACTTACGAGCTTAAAGTGTTAGCCCAAGAGATAGACTCGAAACTTGTGTAGTGCCTCCACTACCGCAAGGATTTCCAATTCGTAGCTAGTAAACTTCCTCTCAGCGTCTGTAGTCTTTTTGCTCATGTAGTACACTGGATGTATTAGTCCATCGTCGGGTGATTTCTGAAGCAATACTGCGCCGAAGCCTTCAATAGAAGCGTCTGTGTGCAGTTCCGTCTCGTGCTGTGGGTGGAAGATCTTCAATATCGGCTTTTCCGTGATCAGTTTCTTCAGCATCTCAAAAGAAGCGAACTTCTTTTCTTCGAGTATAAACTTGGTGTCTTGCTTCATCAGGTCAGTCAAAGGCTTAGCTATAAAGGCAAAGTTTAATATAAATTTTAGGAAATAGCCAACCAAACCTAAACAACTTTGTAGTTGTTTCTGGTTTTTAGGAACAGGGAAATTGGTAACCGCTTTAGTCTTCGTCTCAGAGATGCGTATTTTTTGATTTTCCATCACGTGTCCCAATTAGAAAACGACACTTCTTGAGATTAAGTACGAGCCCATAGTCTTCACATTGTTTAATGACTTCTTTGAGGTTAGACACGGCTTCGTCCTCTGATCTGGCAGGTATAATGATGTCGTCAACGTATGGCATGGCAATGCCTCTGGTGTCATCTTTCTAAATATGGCATTCACGTGTCTCTGAAATACTCCAGGCAAGGTGGTTATGCCAAAGGGTACCTTGCAGAGTTCATACTGCCCGTTGTGCGTAACAAATGATTTAAACTTTCGGCTTTCCTTCTCGACGTCAACGTGGAAAAATTCATTCTTCAAATCGATCGTGCTATATACTTTCGCATCAACAAGTCGGTCCAACTAGTCTTCTATCAATGGCAGAGGAAAATGATCTCTCTCTATTACTTTATTTATTTTCCTGTAATCTACGCAGAGTTTTGGTGTACCATCCCTTTTCTTTACAAGTATCACAGGGCTAGTATACTCTGATTCGGATTGTTTCACTATTCCGTCTTTCAGCCACTGGTCTACTTGATCGTCAATGATGCAACGTTCGGAATATGCAAGCCGGCGAGGTCGCGAATATATCGAAGTTTCATCTTTTAGTACGATCTGCATTTTCACGTTAGTTGATTTGGCATTTCCCGGCTTATAGTTCTTAACGAGTTCATTTACTTAACTTTTGGCATTGTTGCTTGCCTCTGGATTTATTTCGATTGGAACATCGTCATAATTATTATTCACGTCTATTTTCATTAATGAGTTAATTTTTATTTCAATGTCATTATTGTTTTTAGTTTCTTTAATAGTAATGCCTTCGCGATTTAATTTTATTTCAGCGTCTTTGCAAAAATCTTCCCGTAAGACAATTTCAACATCTAAAAATTTATTGGAGACAACTAAGAAATTGACTTTAAATTGCTGATTGTCCACATTCAACGATTCGACGAACGAACCGAAAGTCTTAACTTTGTTTTGGGAACCGAAACCGACGAGCAAAACGTTAACTGGGCTTAAACTTAAGTTGTTCAGCTTTTTAAATGACCTGTGACTCATAATGTTATATTTGCTTCCGGTGTCTAACAAAGCAACGAAATTTTCATTTTGGACGCGAACCGCTTTGCACATCGATGTTATGTTACGCGTGTTACTTTCTTTTAAGCCAGCATCACTCTCTTGCTATGTGACCATATTCATTGCAACATAAACACTTTTTGTCCTTACTTTTGTTTTCGAATTTGTCTGATGTATGCCTTTTCATACACAATTTACTTCTTTATTTTGTTTGTTTAAATCAGAAATAGGATGGATTTGCTGACCAGTTGGTTCAAGTGTTGGCCAGTTAGACCAAAGGCTTTTTGGAGGCTTGTTCATGGTTCTTCTACATTAATAGATGTAGAGGAAACTTTTGCTTACTTGACTTGGAATACATTAAATGAGAAGCTGAAGTCTTGAACAAATGCATCTGAATTACTGAAATTCGCAATAATCTGGGCTACAAGATTCGATGTTGTCCCTAACATAGCAATAGTCGTTTTCATGACTGCTAAATTCAATATCAGTTTGCATCTAATCGATATCCTCAACCAGTTGTTCATCTGACAATGCTGCTAAACTATCTATATTCTTAAAAACCACTAAACTTTCCATATTGTTAATAAAAATTTAGTCAAGTCTTACAAATATTTAAGTTATCCATATTATTATAATTTGTCACCTCACAATATGCTTTGGTAGCAAACAAACCCGAAAGTAATCGCTATAATTGGCATACGATAATCTCACGTAGTGGCAACAAACGGCCAGATTTTTTTTCCAATCAACCCGGCAAGACCGCCTCAAGACGGTCTTCACTTTTTTGACTTTTAAGAACACTTCTAGCTGCTTTTTTAAAAATATTTTTTATATTAAACAATAGAAAATAGTATTCGTTACTATTAGAAAAATTCACAAATCGATATCTTTACGGTAAATATTTTTTTCGACGACTAAAAAAAAAAATTTTTTTTAATAATAATAATTTTTAACAAAATGCTACTAACAAACGCAAGATCACAGAATATTTATTTATTTAAAAAAATGTCAGAAAATAAATTCTTAATATATAAAAAACAATGTTAAAAAATTATATTCATTAGTTTTGCCACTGTAGATTAAAAACTGAAGACCGTCTACAGACGGTCTTAACCGTTAGAGGGTTAAGAGAAGATCCAATAAATAAAAGCCAAGTAATAAAAAAAAAAAATTTTGATTCCTAACCGATTGTTCCTATGGCAGCTATATGATATAGTGATCCGATCCGGCCGGTTCCGACATATGTACTGCGTCCAGTAAAAGGACGGACCTGTACCAAGCTTCATCAAGATAGCTTCAAAACTGAAAGACTAGTTTGCATAGAAACAGACAGACAGACGGACAGACAGACAGACAGACGGACAGACAGACAGACAGACGGACATGGCTATATCGACTCTGCTGTTGATGCTGATCAAGAAAATAGATACTTTTTGGTGTCTGCCACGACTCCTTCTGCTTGTTACGCACATTTGCACAAAATTAATTGACCCCTTTCTACTTTTTTAAAGTATGGGGTCTAATAACAAGAAATTGAAATACAATTTTATTTGGCTCATTCTAAATTTCTTCTGTGCCAACCGTGCGTATACGCTTGTGGACGAGACTATCGTAGCACTCCCAGCAGGAAATATTCCGTAGAAAAATGTACTAATTTGCAGCAGCCCAACTCAGAGGATTGCACTCCGAGTTCGTGTAAAAGTCTCATTCGCTTTTACATTAGCGTGATCGGGGTAATTCGGTAGGAAATCCACACTTCCCTACGGCAGGTTCCGCTACGAACTCTAACGTTTTCCTGAGCTCGTCATAGACACATTCTGCAGGAAATTCAGTTTTCATTTCTGCTGTAGGGAAATTCTATTTGGGAATTCTTGAAAATTCCACTTGGAATTCTGGCTGGCATTTCTCCCTCCCTATGATTCTGGCTGCTGCAGAAATAAAAGCGTTAACATACATATATTTTTTTCAACTTTGTTCTTTAGTTTTATTTAATAAACATTTTCATACATGTACGTAATATTAATATTATTAAATTAATTAATACTGAAAAGAGATGAAACGAAAATGTGTATACATTAGTTTTTATTTTGAATATATTTCACTATTATTTGTGTATATTTACATTTCGTGTGGGTCCAGTATTTTATTAACGCATTTGACTTAACCCACATAATGGCCAATTTAAGAATATGTGCCACTTAACCCACATAATGGCCGATTTAAGAATATGTACCTGTATAAAACAATTACACAATTTAATGCAAGAAATATAGCGCAAGCTAACTTTGCCGAGCCAAAGTTTGGATACCCTTGCAGACCCCTGTATATGCCGTCAGCTTTTTTACAAAATTAGTAAGGCTGCGTAAGACACTGAGTATGTAAAAGTATGTTTTGGAAATCTTAAGAAACAAAAAAATTTTCAATATTAAAGTTGACTTTTACCGATGGCAGCTATATGAATATATTTATTTTTTAAACCACTTTTTAACATTTTTAAATAATTTGTCTTAAATTTACTTATGTTTATATATTTATTCATTTCTTATATATAATGTTTTACAACTTATTTCGTCTTATAAACAACTCTTTAATTTTTCAAAACATTTATTTAAATTTTTTATATATTTTATTTTACGCATACTTGTATTTATACAATAATTTAATACTTATATTTAATATATTACAAATTCTTTAAAGCTTAAACTATGCAATATTTCGTCTTATAAACAACTCTTTAATTTTTCAAAACATTTATTTAAATTTTTTATATATTTTATTTTACGTATACTTGTATTTATACAATAATTTAATACTTATATTTAATATATTACAAATTCTTTAAAGCTTAAACTATGCAATAGAGGATCTAACTATAGGAAACAAATACACCATCATGATGACTATAGGTCGTTTCATAAATATGAGCCTTTAAATCGTTAAATCCGCTTGAAGAAAATACCCAATCTATTTCTGTCAATTCTTTAGTCGTACCTATACCATTTAAAAGAGACGAAATACACAAGTCATTCAGTCCGATTTCTAACTGATCCTTTGTGGTAGCCCTGCATATATTAAAATCTCCTAAAATTACAATTTTGCTTTGCCCATTATTAAGCAACTGTTCTATAGTTTCAATAAATCCTCTTCGAAAATCAGAAATGGAAAAAGTAGGATTCCTATAAACAACAACGTATGTGGTATCTAAGTGCTGAAATATGAGGATCTGACACACTTTGTTATATTGCTCAGCATTAGTTTCTAAGCTAATATTAGCAATAGACAGAACCTCAGCATTCTGAACAATGTGAGGCTTTGCATAAACAATTACCCCAGCTGAAGGTCTTCTGTCAGCATGTGTGCCAGTGTACGACCTGGCATTAATTCTTCCTAAAATTTCATACCCATCAATACTGTAATCCCTATCTTCTCTAGTCCAAGACTCCACGAAACATAAAATGTCTGCTGAACAAATATTAAAGTCGTTTGCAATATCCAACCTGTGATTATACAATCCTTGAATATTGTGATAATATGTCAAAGTATTTTCCGGTGTTCTTTCAAAAAGAAACTGATGGTGAATTTGCAATTTCTTTTCGCCTCTGAGTTTTTGTAACTCGATGTGAACAGGATCACTCGCTTGAATTTCTCGAGGGGGATTGAACTTTCCCAGCAGATAAAGCCCAGATGCGCTAGTTGCCCTACTACAAGCCACGTACAATGCTGCTCGGGGCATGTAGCTATCCAAACTTACAACAACTTTGCTGTAAGTTGCCCCTTGGCTTTTGTGAATGGTGATAGCTTCAGCGGGAACCACTGGAAACTGCAATCGTTCAATCGATACTTGCATATTTCTCTTGTATTGGAAGGATTTTATAGTTTTTTCGATCGGGGTCCAATCAGAGTGTTGTGCATGAGGCTTTTTGGCCCTTGCTTCAGCTCCCACACTAGAATGTGTAAATTTAAGCCATAGCGTAGAAACTAATCTATTCGATCCGCTAGCTGTATGGTCAATTTGCATAAGTTGACCACTTGCCCCATTGACCAATCCATCATTCGTATTGATATTAACAGTTATCATATACTTAGCAGTGGTTTTGAGCTTTAACAAATACGGAAGGCCTTGTGTTTCGGAAGTTTTAAATCCTTGAACGCATTCCAAGTACTTAAGCCTATCCCTTACAGGAATGGATGTGGCTTTTACTGTATCCTTAGCCAATGAAGTGAATTCTTCTGTTTCAATTTGAGCCAACTTAACAGTATTGTAGCTGTTTGCTTTATCATTGGAGTAAAACAGCCGAATTGCATCACTAGGAATGTCGCCTATTTGCCTTAGGGGCACTACTCTCTGGTTGATTAATTGCTTGTCCGCATTTGTCATTTTCCCTTCAGACATATTATTTAACGCTACCGCAAATTCAAGATCCTCGCGTTGTCGCATTATTTCGGTCAACTCAAAGAATTTGAACAGATTCCACAGTGCAGCTCCGACAATTGCACTATAGGGATCTATTGGAGAAAAAATCCACCTGTCGCCAACTGGAGGAAGCTGCTTTAAATCTACAAAGGCCAATATCGAAATACCTCCGAAATAAATGTTATTTTTGAAGATTTGTTTAAGGCGGAGATCCAATTGGGACAACATGTTGGCGCCTACCATTGAGATTTCATCAATAATTATTAACTTCACCTCCATTAGCTTTGAGTGCATAGTATTAACAGTATCGTTACTAAGCGGCCTTAACTCTCTAGAAGACTGATTAACGGGAAGAGAAAATACTGAGTGAAGAGTGAGCCCTCCAATTCCGAATGCTGCCTTTCCTGTTGGTGCACATAGGAGTACCTTCGCTGTATCTGGGTCACTACCAGCTCTGCTGGTAAGCCTCAGAATTATTGACTGATATATTGCCGAAATCAGTCGACTCTTTCCAACTCCAGCACCACCTCCAATGTATTCATAGAATGTTTGCTTTGCATTCATACTATGCATAACATGGGCATAATACTGTCGTTGCTTGTGGTTAAGCGATTGTACCATCGTTCTTAGGTCACTTTCAGGAATTTTGGCTGGTAGCTTTATCATTCGGATGGTATTTTCTTCAGAAGTATTTTCTCTCGCTCCCGTGTCATTATTAAAAACATTAACATTTCGTCCAAGTTCTGGTACTGCAAAACCTCTAAATTCTTCATCCAATAGTTGGGAAGCTGACGTCTCATCTTCTGTATTATTTAGGGGATCTTCGTCTCGAATGTCTTCTAAAACTAGTTCAAAGAGCGTCTCGTCTAAGTATTCATATCTTCTCCTATTTGCTTCAATAATTTGCTTGTGTACGTTATAGGAATTTTCATTATCGTTACTTAAAAGATCACTCTCTTCATTTCGCCATGGATAAAAAAGCATTACGAGTTCCCTAAAATAATCCGATCTAGATGTGTTAATGCTGAACCTTCTCCATCTAAGTATCAGAGGATGCTTTCGTTGCTTAAGTGTGCCATTTCCATTTCTTAATATCAAAGGATGCTCGATTAGTGCATTGTCACCCTCGATTTCTTCCTCATTTTCAGCGGATTCTTCCATTGCATCATTTGTCCTGTTATTGGTCGACTTGGAATATTTATATAAGGCGAAAAAGTCTGCTAGGCATACATTGTTCAACTCATCGGGTCTTTCCGTGTAATGATCAATCATACTCGGTATGTAAATTTCGGTTGAATTTGGTGGGAGCCTCTCTAAGTCTCTTTTGCTCTTCACCATTCGTACTCTCTGATCCGGATGTGATGTGTTGACAAATATCTCTCCGTGGCTTGATTCGGACATGTGAAGTCCAAGAATATTATAAGAAGCCTCTTGGGCAGATATTTCCGTGCCATTTATAAATTTGTTTCCTAAATGTTGCAGTTTTTGCTTCACTGAAAAATTGTTGGAGTTGATTTCAGACATGGCTTCTCGTAACAATTTTGAAACTCCTCTGTTGGACTTGTTTATGTAGTTTACAATATAACTACAGCACGCATACGGATCTAGGATATATTGTATATCCATATTAGCCTTGTGCAGTCTTAAAATGTCTTTGTTGTAGGCATTTAAGGTTTTGTCAGCATATTTTCTTTTGAGGAATATTTGCGGCTTTTGAAGTCCTGAACGCAATGCTAATATATAATTACTAAAGTCAACGCTTAATTTTGAGAGGAAATAATTGAAATCATTTAGGTTTTCAGCTTCAGTATCCGTGACGGAACTGTCTAATAGTTCCCTAATCTTCTTCCATACGCTTTTGTGCGCTGCACGATTTGGAGTGTCCTCTTCTAACGGATATAAAATTTTCGTCTGCGGCATTGGGGGGTATGGAATATTGAAGCGGCACACTTTTTGCCTATTGACCTCCCTTTGACATGATGCGGAATGTCGATGATGCTGATACCGAAGTGCTTCTGTCAAGTCTGGATCTTCACTGATTCCCTCGGTAGCTATAAATCGGTCAATAAATTGAATGACCTCTTCGATGCTATCCGGATTATTAGCTTCCACTTTTGGGGCGTTTGTGAGCCAATACATCCCATGTGAATGTGGAGACCCCCGATGTTGAAACTCTATTCTCCAATAATAATGGGACAGCTGATATTCTTCAAATATAACTCCCTTAAATAGCTTCATTAACTGCCTAAATCTGTAGTCAAAGTATCTGGAGCATGTAACGGGATCAGACCGGATCAGACGAGATTTTTCAGCGTTGGAAAGCTGTGCAGCTTCACCCTCACTAAGGACTCTTTGACCCACAAGTAGAGATAGAATAACTAAAAGTTCATTCCATTTGGTTTCAGCAGCCGAAAGGGTAATAAAAAACGTAGGCAATCCAAACTGACGAATCATAGCGAGAACTTTTTTCTTTTCCGCTTCCCAATGAGCTGGCGAAGAACGCAAATTCTTCAGAATATGATACCCGTCATCATGTTGAACTAAAGTATTGACAAAGGTTTCATCTGCCATATCGCCTGCTGTTATATTGGCATTTCCCGATTTTTTACGAAGGCAAATGGAAATAGCATCTTTGATGCGCGTTAGCTCATAAGTCTTGTACATATAGAGAACCTTGGGAATTTTTGCGCAACGACGATCGTAGTATCGAATTTGGGATTTCGCCTTACGACCATAAGTGGTTTTGCCCTTGAAAATTTCACCACAAGAAATAGTCGGGAAAGAAAGCTCTTCAGCATCTTCATCAGTTGTCATATCTACTGGTCGGCGTCCCTCACCAGGAGCTAATGCTATACGGTCAATTATAGCGTTGTTTTCAATTAGCTCATTGTCTAGCAACGTTTCTTGACCACCGGGATTAAGATTTTCCTCTTGATCCGAAACATTAAGAGCTTCCGCATCGGTTTCCATACGATGACGAATAAGCTGCTCGACAGTTGAAGCATCTGCTGGATCAGCGACAAAGGGAACTTCTTCTGTTTCAGCTAGCGGGCCCAACCAGTCCGATGAAATCGTTATATTATGTTTTCGATATAACTCTGAATCAAGTAGGAAACGTAGTGCCTCAATAACTCGAGCAGGTCTTATTGTTTCCGTCATAAAATCATGCGTATATTCCAATTTGCGTTTCAAATGGATCTGTACGACATGAGTGTTTTCGAAAGTGCGTGGAAGGGCTGTAACTGTTTCTGAAACAGAAACAGGAACATTGACAACAGCCCCTCTAACTGCACATTGCTTTTCATACCCTAAAGATATTATTCTCATAAACGGAATTCGTGGTGATATAAGACGCTCTTCTAGGCTAGTTAGATTTTTAAGACAATCAGGGACAACTGGAAAATCAAATCCTTCGGACAGACAGATATTGGGAATTTTGCCAGAAGAAATACTTCGACGACAGGTGAAGCAAAACAAATAACTATTGGAATCGGAAGGAAATTTTTCGGCGAGATAAAATGCCTGGGCGAGATCTAAACGTGGAAACTTTGCAGATATAACATTCCTATTCAAGCCCCTAACCTGTTTTGGAAACCATGTGCCTCCACAAGAAATGCAAATTTGCGTAGGACCTTTCTTTATGTTGCCTTTGTACTCATCTATGGCAGTTATAGTCCTACGCTGCCTTTGTGAGTCACGATGACGTTCGGCTTCGTCAGGTGACATGGCATCTCTGGTCTCTCTATTCCGCTGAGATTGTCGCTCTGACTGTATAGATCGATTAAGTGGATTTTCCCTATAGTTCCTAACTCTATCTTCATTCCTATTCTGAATTTCATCTGCTCTAATACGAGATTGAAGCCTAGTAAGTCTTCTCTGAGAAGAATTGACGACTTGCTCACTGCGTCTTGTAATAGGATTTCTTCGCATATTTCTTCGATTTGAAGAGTCTCTTTCGCGTTCTGCAGCGCGATATCTGGTATCTTCTCTTTGAGCTGCACGAGCCTCAGCATCACTTGCTCGTTCTGCAGCGCGATATTCCTGATTTTGTCGCCGTAGTCGATGGTCCAAGGTATTGGTGTTCTGTTCTTCCTGTCTAATTTCTTCATCCTGTCTTTGAGCTGCACGAGCCTCAGCATCCCTTGCTCGTTCTGCAGCGCGATATTCCTGATTTTGTCGCCGTAGTCGATGGTCCAAAGTATTGGTGTTCTGTTCTTCCTGTCTAATTTCTTCATCCTGTCTTTGAGCTGCACGAGCCTCAGCATCCCTTGCTCGTTCTGCAGCGCGATATTCCTGGTTTTGTCGCCGTAGTCGATGGTCCAAAGTATTGGTGTTCTGTTCTTCCTGTCTAATTTCTTCATCCTGTCTTTGAGCTGCACGAGCCTCAGCATCCCTTGCTCGTTCTGCAGCGCGATATTCCTGATTTTGTCGCCGTAGTCGATGGTCCAAAGTATTGGTGTTCTGTTCTTCCTGTCTAATTTCTTCATCCTGTCTTTGAGCTGCACGAGCCCCAGCATCCCTTGCTCGTTTTGCAGCGCGATATTCCTCATTTTGTCGTCGTATACTATGCTGTGTTGTATTAGATTCTTGCTGATTCTGCCGTATGCGCAAACTTCTTCTTCTTTGGAAATGAGAAGCTGCATCTGCATCGCGTTCTCTTTGCCTATGCTCAGGATTCTCCCGAGAATCTGCTAAGCGTTGAGAATTTGATTGCCGAATTTCTTGTGCGTTTTCCTCGTAGTACGCGCGACTCCGATTAATTGCTTCTTGCCGCCTTTGGCTAGCAGATTTTCTCGATACACGCGGCATTTTTAAACTACTTAAATATAATAACACTTAATACTGAAAAAAATAAAAATCACTGTCTACACGAAACTCTGAAAAAAATAATAATCACACTTTGCACTAGACTCTGAAAAAAATAGTAATCACTTTATAAACTAAACTCTGAAAAAAATAATAATCACCACTAAATAAACTGAAGTCTGAAAAAAACAATAATCACTTTATAAAACTAAACTCTGAAAAAAAATATAATCATTTATCTGAAATAAACAAAAATTGGAACTGAGAAACAATATACGGTAGATGAAAATAAATGTGACTTAGCTGCTGCAATCTTCTCCAGTCTGCTGTGATCTCCTCTAATCTGCTCCAGTCTACTGCAATCTGTATTAATGATTGGGCCGGTCCAAAAATTCTCAAGATTCTTTGAATTCACAGAACAGTCACAATATTTTTCACAAAAGTACACAAACTTATTGTTTTTAAACACACACTTTTGACACACAGCAGATATCTGCACACAAAGATCACAAACACACTTTGAATTTAAACAGTAAAAAATCACAAATATCACAAAACCACAGAACTTTAAAAGACTAACTGTTTTTAAAAAAACACTTTTCACACACTGTTAAGATCCGCGCACTTCAATTACAAAATTGTTACTAAAAAAACCAAATTGAAGCACTTGACTTGAAACCTCGCAAAAAACCAATTCATGAACAACAGGTAACTTACATTAAATGTAGGCAAGATCATTCATACAATTTTTGCAAGTGCGATCATAAATCCGTGGTTTTTACGCGGGAATCTTTTATTGATGCATGGTGTTTTAACTTAAAAAGGGTATTTTACGCCTTTTTATGACAGGTAATTTTACCCTTACTCAGCATTTGTGTGACAGGTAGCCATATTTGCACCCTTCGCACCTGATCATTTCATTAAAGATTTCCTCACCCGCCTATCTTATCACTTTTAAAATGCATCCCAACACAAGTGATATCCAGTGTCCTAAAGTTTGACAGGTACACGAATGCACTGTAATGGAATGGGCCCTTTACGACAAATACGTAATTTCCATAATTTTAAGGCTGGACATTAAAAACCTATTTTAATATGTTAGCGGTTTCCTACAAGCCTTTACTTTTGTGGTATAAGGTTGCAAAATTTGACAGGTGTCAGTTATTGTATTGCGGTTTACATAGGAGGCACATATTATTATAGCTGGTATTTTCCTAAATGGCGTGGGAGGTAACTTACGCCCATTCATTCCTTTGGCAGCTATTTAACTGATCAGTCTGATTATAACTACATTTTCTCAGGCTGATTAAAACTATACCAAACACACAATGTGTGAGTTTGGTTGAGATATCTTGTGAAACAAAAATGGTTCTTCATACTAAAGGTTGATTTTTGACCGATCGTTCCTATGGCAGCTATAGGATATAGTTGTCCGATTTGAACCAAATTTGGTAAGGATGTATGAAACTATACCAAACACACAATCTGTGAGTTTGGTTGAGATATCTTGAGAATCAAAAAGGTTGTTCATACTAAATGTTGTTTTCGAACCGATCGTTCCTATGGCAGCTATATGATATAGTAGTCCGACTTACACCAAATTTGGTCAGCCTGTTTAAAACTTACCTAAACACACAATGTGTGAGTTTGGTTGAGATATCTTGTGAAACAAAAAAGTTTTTCATACTAAATGTTGTTTTCGAACCGATCGTTCCTATGGCAGCTATATGATATAGTAGTCCGATTTACACCAAATTTGGTCAGGCTGTTCAGAACTTAATCAAACACACAATGTGTATATTTGGTTGAGATATTTAGAGAAACAAAAAAGTTTTTCATACTAAATGTTGTTTTCGAACCGATCGTTCCTATGGCAGCTATATGATATAGTTATCCGATCCGGCCGGTTCCGACATATGTACTGCGTGCAGTAAAAAGACGGACCTGTACCAAGTTTCACCGAGATAGCTTTAAAACTGAGAGACTAGTTTGCATAGAAACAGACGGACAGACGGACAGACGGACAGACAGACGGACATGGCTATATCGACTCAGCTCGTCGCCCTGATCAAGAATATATATACTTTATGGGGTCTGTGAGGCCTCCTTCAATGCGTTACACATTTCGTGACAAAATTATAATACCCTCTGCAAGGGTATAAAAACTAAGACTTACCCATTTATAAATGCGTTGTTCATCCAACACGCGTTCAAATAGCACTACTGCGCAAAAGACACTTTGATAGAAATACACAAAAAATGGGTTGCCAACATAACAAAATGTAGCCGATCGCGTACTCTAGACTCTAAGCTATTCAAAATATAGCGCCAAGGTTTGGATACCCTTGCAGAGCACTGCATAAGCCGTCCGATTTTTTTTACAAAATTTGTTAGATGTTGATTTCGAACCGTTTGTTCCTATGGCAGCTATATTATAAAGTAGTCCGATTTTAGTCAGATTTAGTAAGGATGTATGAAACTGTATCAAACACATAATCTGTGAGTTTGGTTGAGATATATTGAGAAACAAAAAAGTTTTTCATACTTAATGTTGATTCCGAACCGATCGTTCCTATGGCAGCTGTATAATATATATGGCTATATCGACTCAGCTCGTCGTCCTGATCAAGAATATAATATATACTTTATGGGATCTGACACGCCTCTTTCAATGCGTTACAAACTTCGTGACAAAATTATAATACCCTCTGCAAGGTAGAAGGAGTCGTGGCAGACCCCATAAAGTACATAAATTCTTGATCAGCATTAGAGGTCGAGTCGATATAGCCATGTCCGTCTGTAGGTCAGTCCGTCTTTCTGTCCGATCGAGAGATCTACGAGATCTCGTAGATGGCAAGACCTAGGAGAACCATATTTGTTGTGAGGACTTCTTATACGCATATCAAGATTATTTCAAATTTTGGACTCCACGCCCCTTTCGCCCACAAATCGAAAGAAACGACATAATTAAAGCAATGCTACAGCTAAAGACTTGAGACATACCACGTATGATGACTAAGAGGATCCCGGCTGATCGATAATTTCAAAATTTGGAAGAGGCATCGCTTTTTCCGACAAATTGCAAAAAGCCCTAACCCTGGTAATAATCAAGGTGAATATTTATGATTCAGCATGAATCATTATGGTGATGTAACACTACCTAGATCGCAACCGGATAATAAACATGGAAGATATTCGAAGACAATTATTTCATATAGTGACGCTAATGTTTTATGCGTGCGTGCGTTTGTATGTGTTCTAATGTGCTTACATACATAAACGTAAGATTATGAAATATAATTGTTTACTATTAGTTATTACATATTAATATATCCCGAAATGTGATTTAAGGAAAACTATATATTACAACGATTTAGAATCAAATTTTATGCGATTTTAACAACTATTCAATGCGACTTTTCGAGACGACTGCCCGTTGCGAAAGCTTCGTCTTCTCTCTTCCCGCTCTGCTTCCTCCGCTAATATCCTGATCTTCTTCATCCAACCCGGATGACAACAGCTATTCGTTCTTTGTTAGGCTGATGTCAGAGTGATAAGCGACGCGATAATATTGGGCGAGAACGAGCGATAAACCTCTGCGATTTTTTTCACATGTAATCGCTTGAAAGATGTCAGAGTGAGCGCGAAGCGAGTTGCGAGTTCAAGCGAGAGCAAAACGAGAGAGCAGTTTACAGCCTGCTTTATCGCTTCAACTCACCCAGAGCGTACGACTGTTTTGTTGCATTCTATGCCAGGGCTGCCAATTTGGACTTTTTCCCGTCAAAACAGGCTTTTTTTAAAGGCCAAATGCGAGAAAGATTTGTGAATGGCGGGAAGCGGGAATTCTGGCTTTTTTAGAAATTCACTTGGCTTTTTTCCTATTTTGTTTTGTGTTGTTAACACTTAAGTACAAAATATGAAAAAGTGGAAGCCTTACGATAGTCACTTATACTGTGTTTACACTGGGCCGCATCATTGGATTTTTCCGTTAAACGGAACATGCGGCAATGATGCCTATAAGAACCCTGTGGATAGAAGAAGACAATGATACGGCCGCATCTTAAATCATGCGACGCATTATTGGCAAGTGTTGACGTATTCTGTTAGTATTTTTTTTTAATACTGCAATTTTTCGAGGTATCGACAGCGAACAGCTGTTTTTTTTCATCGAATATCGATAATCAATAGTAATATAGCTTAACCGCGGAAATAATAATTTCAAATAGAAACACAAAAGACAAAATTCAAATTCTTAAAAGCACTTTTGAAAGTGCACTGCAATTAACAATTGCACCATATACAACATTTGCCAGTTTAGAACTCACAATTGTCTCTATTTCAATAAATAAATCTGACATTGGCAGGCCAACAGCTGACAAATGATGCGAAAAAAGATGCGGCTCCAGTGTAAACGACGCGCATCATTTTTCCGCACCTTCGACAATGATGCGGCAGTGTAAATACAGTATTACAAACAAACCAGAAAATGTGGTGGCGTATCGATTGCTTTTCTCGATATACGCTAATGTCATCACTCGCTTAGTGTTTCCATCTCCGCTAAATGATTTGGAGTTTGCCATAAATTCTCTAAAGAAAGGAGTTATACCACCAGGAGTTGAATTTGATATATTTGAAACTGACTATATTGAGAGGTATGCGGACACAACTCTCCAGAAGGGCTACGATTTCGAAAAAAAAGATAAAGTCCCTGAATATAAATCAAAATAAAGAAAAAGAAATTCGGGACCGCTGCACAGATTTTACAATTGAATTGATAAAACAATTAAAGCAGAGGTAAGCAATTTTGTGTTATTTTTTATGAGCGACTAAATAATTTGGTTATTACTTTTAGGCTACCGAATAACTTTAAAATTCTTAAGCAGATTGATGCTTTTTCCGTCACCAAGATATTTTGCGCAATAAAGAAAAGTATCACAGAAATTTTGGAGTTCCTGGAAGTCAAGAATATTTCTGAAATTGCACACCAATACAACAACATCAATTTGATCAAGTGGGACAACATCAGCGACACAAACAAATTTTGGTTTGAAGTGCTAAACTTTAAAGATTCTGGTGGAAACAGCAGATTTTTTGAGTTGGTAACTGTGGCCATCCAAATGTTGCGTTTGCCCTGGTCAAACGCGCAAATAGAAAGGGCTTTCAGCCAGGTAAACCTAATCAAATCCAAATTAAGGAATTCAATGGGCCTCAGCATGACTAACAGCTTTCTTTTGGATTTTTTGGTTATTGTTTTCAGCTTTTTTTCCCATTCTTCCCGTAAAAAACAGCTTTTTTGCTGGTCAAAAGTTGGCAGCACTGTTCTGTGCTGAGCAGAGTAGCTCGCTTCTCACAAAGCTCTCACTCTGCCATCTTCTCGCTTTGCTCATCGCTTCTCGCTTTGCTTCGTTTCTCGCGCACACTCTGACATCAGCCTTACAAACTTCCAAAGTTTGATATTTTTACAGATGGTTGCTGTAACCTTTGGTCCAACTGCGTCCATGGCCGCCTACCTTACATCTTATTTGCCAACAACGCTTTACCTTGATTATTTCGTACGGGCGAAAGTATGAGATAGCTAGTTTTCGACTTGCCACGCATTGTGTTCGCTTTATGGTAACAAGATCGCCTTGTGAATATTGCGCTTGGCTTCAGCACATAAAGCATTGCGTGAAAAAGCAATTCCATTAGTCGATCTTCTGATTTGGCGTTTATTTTTATGACAAACATTATCTCAAACAACAATGACTGCGTTGACTGTGAATGTGTGAGCTAATAGCTTTATGTACTTGCAGCACACATTTAAAACCTTTGGATGGCTCTTCTGCTTACAATTTGGCGATAGTAAACGAGACCGAGCTGTTCACTCTCTCTATCTGTCCATTTCCGCTGGCGACACCCGTTGTTGACCAGACATGCTCCACCATGTTACTGCTTAAAAATTCTGCAAAAGCGTTTGCCGTGAAAGCGACACCTCTGTCACTTATTCGCCAGCTTTATGTTCCATAGTGTAGTCAAAATCTTGTAAATACATGACCCACTGCGCTACTTCTCGTGGAATGTCTAGTTTCATCGTCGTCTGCTTAAATGCGATGCACCATGCTGTTTAGTTTAGGAAAATCGACGCATACTCTAAGTGTGTGATCCTTCTTCTTTACAACGACGATTCTGCTGGCCACATGTGTCGGGGACTTCCGAACAATTCCTTCGTCGAGCCATTGGTCAATTTGGTCATCCGGAATAATCTTCAGTGTTATTGAACACTTTCAATCAGCTGCTGTGTGCTCTTTTAATATTGTGGCGGTGCTGAAATGGAATTCTGAGCTTCGGTCACATTATACACTATGCCATAGTCATCTGACGATTTCTCTTGCTGCTCTAGGCTCAAAAATGAAAATCCAGTTAAATCCAAAAGTTTTTTTTCGTTTAAAAATCATGACCTAGCAAAGCTTCACAGTCAATTTTGCAATTGGGAACAACTAAGAAATTATGCGTAGTCTGTAACTGGTAAACTTCTACACCTGCATAAAATCAACCAAAAAGCTTCGTGTTTCTCTCTCCTAGACCTCTTAGAATCGTGACACCGATACATAGCAACTTTGAAATCGATTTTGATTGAACATTCGTTTACTATGTAATGTAGCACAGCTGCCTCTTAAACTTTTCCGACACTTTTTTTTGTTAAGCAGTATTTACACTCAACGTGAAACGCCGAGCTTCATAACGTAACTACGTTTCATAACGTAAGTGCCTATCGTTCTGCTTAAACTCAAATGGCACTACCCCAGTCGATCCAGCGGGCACGTACAGACCAAAGTCACTACAGCCGCAGTTCCAAAATTTTACATGAAGTAGGGATCGACCCCTCAAGCTGCAGGCTGTCAGCAGCGCGGTCTGTAGTAAGAATCGTTCGATTCAGGGTACGAATTTCCTACAGCAGCTTTCGCTACGAGCTCTAACTTTTTACTGAGTATGGTACTGACTGCTCTGCATATTACTCAGATCCGCTATGAACTCAAGCGGTTTGCTGAGTTTGGTATAGCCTGTGCTGCGTAGTATTCTGCTAGGAAATCTTCTTAGCTTTAAGGGTTGTCAATACGTTTGTGGTACTTTTGGCTTAGAGTCTAGAGTACGCGATCGGCTACAATTTGTTATGTTGGCATCCCATTTTTGGGTATTTCTATCAAAGAGTGCGCAGCAGTGCTATTTGAACGCGTGTTGGATGAACAACGCATTTATAAATGGGTAAGTCTTAGTTTTTCTTGCATTAAATTGTGTAATTGTTTTATATTGGTACATATTCTTAAATCGGTCATTATGTGGGTTAAGTGGCACATATTCTTAAATCGGCCATTATGTGGGTTAAGTCAAATGCGTTAATAAAATACTGGACCCACACGAAATGTAAATATACATAAATAATAGTGAAATATATTCAAAATAAAAACTAATGTATACACATTTTCGTTTCATCTCTTTTCAGTATTAATTAATTTAAAAATATTAATATTAAGTACATGTATGAAAATGTTTATTAAATAAAACTAAAGAATAAAGTTTAAAAATATATATGTATCAAAATCTCGATTAGTATTTTGCTATCGATATAGAACACGTATATCGATAACAAAATACTAATCGAGATTTTGGACTATTCTTTATTTATTTTTTTAAGGTCGACTATGTGCAACCGAGCGGTAATTGTTTAGTTACATTATATATTATAAATATTAAAACTTAAAAATGCTTTAAAGCAGTGTTAGGCGCGTCGTATGCCCGGTGCATAGGCTGTCAATCTGAAGCAGCGCTGCCAGCACACCGACGCTTTGAAAGTTCGTGTGGCTTCGGCAATGGCACTTCAACTCTCTCTGTTACGCTACGCTTGCTGCGCAAATGTTTGATGAAATTTGGGAAGAACTTTTCTTTTTCGATGAAAATTGTGATGGTGATGCGCAACGCATCATTTGCCATCACGTTTCGATGAGATGCAGCTTCTTTTTACTATCATTTTTTCTTTAATTTATATTTTGAAGCAAGACAAGTAATCTTTTTGAGTTAACAAGCGTTTTTTCCAGTGTAAAGCAAGAAAACTTTACTGACTCTGTGCGCACTGCTAACATGGGAGTGTATGGGTGCCGACCACTGCTTTAAACTTTAAAGTTTAAAGTAAAATAAGAAAAAATAATTATAATTTGTTACGAGGATTGGGGAAACCCAATCAGGTCTGATATCATGTTACATAGTGTTAGTTATTAAGAGTTAGAGAGAATAAGATAGATGTTTTAATAGTAAGAGTTGAGGCCTTTGCATTGAAGATATAGTAAACTCTATTATAATCTGTACAGAGCACTCGAAAGGGTTCATGCAGAGAATAGTTATTAGTACACAGATTAAGGGATAGTGGTACTAAATTAAGGGTATGTCTAGCAGGAATTAAGAAATTAATTTGACTTAATAAATATGAAGAATCAGTTTACTAATTTAATCATAAACATGACGCCAAGCATAATACGACGGTAAGTTAAAGTGAGTAGATTAATTAAAAGAAGTCTACTAGTATACGGGGGTAAATTAAAGCCTGAAACCCAGTTAAAACCGCGTAAAGAAAACAATAAATTTTTTTTACGATACTGGTGGTTAGAGTATTGTGGAGACCAAACACACGAACCATATTCCAGAATCGGACGAACAAGAGATACATAAAGTAATTTTGTCGTATAAGGATCATCAAATTCCTTTGCCCATCGTTTGATGAACCCTAGAACTTGAGTCGCCCTACTGACCGTTAGAGCAACATGTGTATCAAACTTCAGTCTATGGTCGAGGAAAATACCAATATCATTTACTTCATCTACTCTAGTAAGGGGTACCAAATCAAGAGTATAATTAATGATGTGATGCAAGTGTCTATAGAAAGTCATAACCTTGCATTTAGCGCAGCTAAGATTTAGTAAATTAAATGTGCACCATTTATAAAAGCGTGCAAGATCTGCTTGCAGTAAATCAGAGTAGGAAATATCCGTAAATGATAGACACAACTTCACATCATCAGCATACATTAAAACGTTAAAGTGTAGAATAATAGAAGGAAGATCGTTAATAAAGAGGTTAAAAAGCAGAGGTCCAAGATGACTACCCTGAGGAACACCAGACGTTACCAAGACGGGCCTCGAAAAATACGACGTTTTATGTTCTGTTAGTAAGGTAATCGGATAACCATTTAAGAAGACTATATAGAAATCCAATTAAGCTCAATTTATTAAGTAGAAGACCTTAGTTAACTAAGTCAAATGCTTAACTGAAGTCGGTATAAACAACATCAGTCAGCATTTTATTTTTAAAACCCTTGATCACAAAAGAGAATTCGAGCAGGTTTGTGGTTGTAGATCTATGTTACACAAAACCATGTTGGTAAGGTGAAATTATAGAGCTACAAAAATGAGTAAGTTGTGAAGTTATAATTTTCTGAAAAAGTTTATGTGTAGCAGACATTTTGGAAATAGGCCTATAGTTGTTAACGCAACTCTTAGGGCCACTTTTGTGCAACGGAATAATATGTGATTCCTTCCAAACAGAAGGGAATGAGGAAGATGCATCAGATAAATAAAATAGTCTATGTAAGAGTAGGTATAAAGAGCCAGCGCAGTACCTAAGTACGCATCCTAGCAACCCGTCGGGGCCTGGGGAGAATACTGGTCTAATTAAACTGAGTTCACATTAGACTGAGTCTTCAGTCATGAGTTCAGGAATAAAGTTAGATTTTTGCAAATTATAGGGATAGGATGTACTAGGAGAGTAGCTATTAACAAAGTAAGTAGATTGAAAAAATTCTGTAAATAAATCGGCTGCAGCCTGATCATTATTTTCCGTCGTATTTTCATATGAAACTGAATGAGGTAATAGAGATGATTAACGTTTAAAATTAACAAAATTATAGAACGGTTTAGGGTCCTGAGCAAACTGAAGCTGGCAACGACACAAATTATCGTTGCAAAGTTGCAAGTTAAGTGAGTTAAAATTACATTTAGCAATAGAATAACGTGAAAGTCGACATCATTCCCGGTATGTTTATATTTTTTAAAATATCACGATTTTAAATTTTTTAGACTTGACAGCTCTCCGGTAAACCGTGGGGGCTTGTTAGACCTCACTGAATGCCTTCGAGGAACGCATTGATCAAAAGATCAGCACACTTAACATTCATAAACCTATCACACAGCCAGCATCCAATGCACTCAGCATTAGAATCATTATGGCACTTGCAGTTCTTAACACAACAGGCAAATATAATGATAAAATAACTATAACTTCCGAAAAGGTATATAAATAAGTAACGAAATCTAACGGAAGTGGACACAGAGAAGAGATTTAAATAAAAGCAAAAAATTCAGTAAGCTTCAGTAGAGCATGCTCGACAGTAGGAGACCCAGTACTTTTTGAGTGCAAACCGTTCACTATAGATTGTTCTTCAATGTTGCGTACCATTCAATAGATGGCGCCACTACGAAGATAAGTTAATAAACACAGAGGTCGCGAGCGTCTCGTCTTCTTCCTTTTGAAAGTAACATTGTTAGTTCAATAACTTCCGCGTTT
The DNA here is from genome assembly GCA_035044365.1 of Drosophila neotestacea. Lineage (NCBI taxonomy): Eukaryota > Metazoa > Arthropoda > Insecta > Diptera > Drosophilidae > Drosophila > Drosophila neotestacea. The sequence continues at coordinate 57,825 of JAWNMD010000857.1, forward strand.
ATCATCCGATTGGAATTTTCAGAACAGGTTTGGACTATAGTGTTTATTATATGTACCAAAAATCAAGGCACTAGCATTATAGGGGCTCTTGTAATTCGAAATTTTGTATTTCAATTTCCGGGGGCGGAGAGGGTGTGGCCAAAATCTAAAACAAACTTGATCAATGGGAGATAAAGATGAGCCTGCATGCCAAATTTGGTGTTTCTATCTCTTATGGTCTCTGAGATCTAGGCGACACAAAATGGGACAGACAGACAGACGGACATGGCTATATCGACTCGGCTGTTGATGCTGATCAAGAATATATATACTTTATGGGGTCTGACACGCTTCCTTCTGCCTGTTTCGCCCATTTTTTTTTGGACAAACTTAATAGACCCATTTGTACTTTTTTAAAGTACTGGGTCTTAAAATATTAGAGAAGCTGAACTAAACGTGTAAGCGTTGTTACGAAAGAAAGCAACAACGAGTACACAAAAGCAAGAGAGTGAGAGCGTAAATGAGCCTTAAAAGTTCTAGCGAACTACAACAATAACACAGCAAGTAAAGAGCGAAATTAAATATGTACATATATTAGTTTTATAAAATTTTATATATATTCACAATAATACAAAACACAGCACGATAACTAAACACTCTTTTAGCGATACTTACAGAGTTAATGTCTATTATTTAGAAATTTATAACGCACAAATAACATAAAATACCAGGTCACAGTGAAAGTTAGTTTGTTATTTTCCGCGCAGAGTGTAAATACTGCTTTAAGCAAGAAATGTTTTCGATTTTTTCAATTTTCTCTGCACTGCTCAAACTGCACTCAATTCAATTTTTCTTTCAACTCAGCCAAATTAGACACGAACTCGGAATCCAAAAACAGTCTGGCAGCTCCGAGTATTTTGCTTCTAGCTTGTGGATATCTTTGCTTTTCAGATATTTATAACGATTCAGCGTTGATATTCGATGAAAAAACCAGGGAAAATTCTGCGCCGCTAGCTCACGCAGGAACTACCAGCTTGTTTTTTGTGCGATGGTCTCACAATATCGATAAAATTTAGGCATTTATCGAGATTTTTGCAGGCAACAAAAAGCTGAATGAGAAAAAACCGTGAAAGAAAAGTTGAAATCATAATTGAACTGAATAGTTTCCATAATATTATTTGTTTATAATATAGCTGTACCTTGTGAATTTGTTTTTTCCTAATATTAACGAGTTTATAAACTTTTCTACATATGTGCAACGCGATTGCCAATTTACAATGAACTTTTTAAATAAATATAAACAATTAAAAAGGTCGCTAAAACTCACAAATTTAATGAACTATTTTGTATTAACCATATCCTTTTTAACATGATAAATAAAGAAAGATGTGTATTCTGCCTGCAGACTTTGTTCAAACATCACTGGATTATATTCATTTTTGTACTGGCAGCAAAAGTACCCATGCAATCAGCTGACTATGGATGCGGCAAACGCAATAGAAACACTCTTCGGACTTTTTGCGTGACCCCTCACGCAAATCCCTACTACTCGTAGTGTAAATTCACCTAAAACATTTCACCTAAAAACAGTTGGTCGTGGTTGGTTATCATTTTGTATATTTTTACACCACAAGGACTCATAATTTTTACTTTCGTCTTCTTCTTTACTATCGTCTATGTACTCTTTTCTAGGATCTCCTCTATTCTATCTTCTTTGATTATACCTACGGTTTTCATTATACTAATCACAACGATTACTGCTACGATCATTATAATAGTTCACGCTACGGTTATCACTTTGATGATGGTCAACGTGCGAAATATCTATGCCTATGTTCGATACGGTAATCATAATTCCCCAATTACAGAGAAACCGAAACCATGTGCACTTGCATCAGTGTGCAACTCGGTTTCCCTATTGGTGCTGCGTATTGCCAACACAGGACGATTTACTAATGCCAGCTTAACAGTATTAAACGCCTTTGTTTGCCCTTTATTAAAAGGAAAGCGACTACCGTTCATTTACAATTCCGTCAATATTTTTGCTAAAGCAGTATTTACACTCATCGCGAAAAAAAAAGTCAAAAAATTTTGTTTTTTCGCTGAATTGACAGAATATTAGTATTTTGCTTATCGACATACGAGTTCGATATCGATATAAGTGTTATCTACGCTGTTATAGTGGGCGCTGTTGTTGCTGCTCATTAGCAAAACAAATTTAAGGCTGTAACTTTTGAATAAAATAATTATAGAGTCGTTTTGTGGCCTGATAATAAATTATAATCATATAATATATTTATTTTGTTAGGCATATAATCTTAATTAAACAAAATAAAACCTAATTAACTTTTTGGTCATTAAGACCTTTGAAAATCCGCGGTATTAACGTAGTGACCTCCAATTAAACGTTTGTAATTCCCTCACACCACATTTTCCTTAAATTTTACTATTCAACAGGTCATAGTTTCATCATTCACTGACGAAATAAGGGGTGGAGCATTATTTTAGTGCGTTAGCAGTGTAAGCAGTGCCATTTGAGATTACGCAGAACGATAGGCACTTACGTAACGAGAAGTGTGAAGCAACTTTAAAATGAAAAACTAAAAATGTTTTTTCGGTTTTTTTTTATATGGACTTTTTCATTTCCACGGCGTTTTACATCAAGTGTAAATACTGCTTATGCTGGCAAAAAAAAAAAACAAAACGACGGAAGAACGAGAAAAAATACAAGTATGAATGCAGACTCTTATACTGTGTTTACACTGTGAGGCAGCATTTTGCAGCTCACAAATGCTTGGATTTTTTCTAGTTCAGGAGTTGGCCAAAGCATGAAGAGCCCTCTAGGTTAGCCCTCCGAGCTACCACGTATTATTATTAGTATTATTTCGGCACGAGGCCAAGCCGCCAATGGCATGAAGCCGCACTGGCGAGAACCCAATTTTAATTTCCCCCACCATTTATATTTTTATTTTGGCCAAATGGCTTGAAAACCCGCCTCGTCAGTATTTTCTAAGAAAATACCTTAGTACAAACGTCACCTAGTGCTAGCAACGAGTACTAGGCATCGATTGAACATCGAGATCGGTGTATCGATAATGGAAGCAGGATTGATTTGAGGACAAACGCCACCTAGTGCTTGCAGCGAGGACTAGGCGTCGATCGAACATCGAGATCGGTGTATCGATAAAGGAAGCGTGTTTTATCGACGCTTCACTTTTTCTGGCGGGCCGAAACCAAGCAGACGTGTTTGTGAGAAATAAAATTTAACAGTGAAAAAAGTATAAGAACGCGCACGAGGAAGACGAAAACACCGCAAGGACCACGGCAACAACAACGACAACGGCAACAACAACGGCAACGACAACGGCAACAACAACGAAGGCAATAGGAGCACCACGCCAGGCTGTAACGCCGGGTGGTAAACGTGGTGCGAGAGCGTCCCGGCCCACGCCAAGCAGACACCAACAGCAGCGGCAATCACCGGCAGCACGTCGTCCCTGCACACCCTGCAGTGAGCACACTACACACCCTGCAGTACACGCAGTACCCTGTGGTAAGCTGGCCCACGGCCATTTTCTAATAAGTTTTCAACACTAACCAAAATAAGGAGTGAATTTAAGAAGAGCAAATAAAGATATCGAAGCGCTTTGCGAATTTCCCGGTATGCCTCAAAGAAACGTTTATTTAATTGCATGAAAAGTGAAAGTTTCGGCGGGTGTGAAACGTGGTCGCGATCGGCTTGACACGTGTAAGGGATGTCACGAGAGGTGCTGCAGAGCTGTACTCCTACACTTCTGGTGACTATCACTTGCATACTCGTCAAGTTTGAGCCATGCCGGTGGACCCTGGGAGCATTCCACGAACGAGACATCAGGTCGTACCTAATCTCGTTCGTGAGTTTGTCATCCAGGGCTACCGTCACATGGTTCTGGTGCCGGTAATTGCTGGGAATATTTCCCAGACGAGAGTTCGGGTTGTACCTCCTCTCGTCTGTGAGTATGTCACCCAGGATTACCGTTCACTGGGTACGGTAGCACTGGAACGCTTCTACGAGCGAGATATTGGGTTGAACCCTCGCTAAGGAGCTTGTCCAACGCTACCCAAAATGGCCTCGATCTGCGATTTCACCAGGTAGGGTTTCCTTTTAGCTAGTTTTGTGAGAAGCGCCCTATGATTCATTTCCAGCCGTCCCAGATATTACAAATTTTTCTGTAATTGGCCCTGGCCGGACTGAGACGCCGACCCCGGCTGAAAAAACTTCCTTACAGATGGCGCCCGAGCAGGGACGTCTGGAGACATTTTGCCATCGAATTAGAATAGGCCCTCCGATTAGTTGAAAGCATTTTTAATTCATTTTCGCCACATGCCCACGAAACTTTCATAAACCTAGACATCGTTTTGCAACGTGAATTGGGAAAATTATTCTTATTTTTAAATTGAAAACATACTAACCATGCATTATTTATATATATATATATTATTATTTTTTTTTTTTTGAAAAATTTTCGTGCCACCCTATATATAAATACACACACCTATATCGTTTTCCGACATATATATATTTTCATATATAAATATTCTTTTTTTATATATAATATATATTTCCTATATATGGGTGTGTATATATATGTATGAATTTTATATATATATTTTTCCCCATAAACCCGAGCCCGTCAGAAAAGTCACTCCCGGCTAAGTCACCAGTCTCAGAAAAGTCTAAGAAAATTCACCAGTCTCAGAAGAAAAATCGCAAGTCTTAGAAAATCTCAGAAAATCCCCAGCCAAGTCACAGTCTCAGAAGAAAAAAATTTCAAGTCTCAGAAAAGCGACTAGTCCCAGAAAAATTTCGGTCTCAGAAAGAAAATTTAATAAATTCAGCAGAGGTAAATTTTCCTCCAACGCTAAAAGATTCGCCATTTTGTTTTCGATTCGCAACGCACGAGGTTTTTTTTTGTTTTTTTTTCTCTTTCTTTTTTTGAACTTAGTGAAGGATATGGAGAGAGATGCCACGTGCAAGCCAAGCTACAAAACGGCCAGGGTGCCGCTACATGATCACTCGGCGACATTTTCTCTCAGTGGGCAGAGCTACCATGCTCTCTGCTACGACGCAGGCAGGCAGAGCTAACACGCTCTCTGGTCACCGCACGCGAGCAGAGCTACGACGCTCTCTGGTACGGTGCACGCAGGCAGAGCTAACACGCTCTCTGCTGCAAAGTACGTGGGCAGAGCTAACATGCTCTCTGCTGCGACAGAAATGCAGCTTACCCAAGGCTTCGTAAGTTTTACATCAAGGAACGCAACGATCACTAAAATAGGAACTCTCTCAGCGGGCAGAGCTACCATGCTCTCTGCTACGACGCAGGCAGGCAGAGCTAACACGCTCTCTGGTCACCACACGCGAGCAGAGCTACGACGCTCTCTGGTACGGTGCACGCAGGCAGAGCTAACACGCTCTCTGCTGCGAAGTACGCGGGCAGAACTAACATGCTCTCTGCTGCGACAGGAATGCAGGCTTGGGTAGGCTTCGTAAGCTTACATCAAGGAACGCAGCGGGCTTTCAAGTACCAACCATCAACGCGAATAGTCAAGTTTCTCCGGAATATTAAAAATCAACAAAAGTACCAACCATCGACGCGAATAGTCAAGTTTCTCCGGAATATTAAAAATAAACCCAAGTATCAACCATCAACGCGACAAGTCTAGTTTCTCCGAAAAATAAAAAGAGACTCAAGTAGGAACATTAGAAGCATCCAGTCAAGTCTCTCCGGAATATTAAAAATCAACTCGAGATTACAACCAGCAAGGCACCCAGACGTGTTTCTCCGACAAATAAAAAAAAAACCGCAAATAGGAACAGTCAACGCGACAAGTCGAAATTAAAGCGAACCAAGTTACAACGAGCAAAGCATCCGGTCGAGTTTTGGAATCAAGCGAGTCTCTCCGAGGAATAAAAGAAATTATCCAAGAAAAATTAAAAATCAAGTAGCAACGTTAAAAGCAACAAGGCGTGTTTCTCCCGGAATAAAATTAACTCAAGCCTAGTCCGAAAATTTTTCGACCACGTGGGTCAAGTTAGTACAGTACGGACCACGTGCGTAAAATATACAGGGCGTTCTCGTGCCATCCCTCAGTTGGCATAGCATAATTTTTCTGCGGTCTAAGTGGGGCGAGACAAGCAACGTGCGGCGAGCGTACCAAAAAAAGTTATTTTCCCGTGATCTCATAGAAAGTACCCCGTGCCATACCATGGTCACCGTCAGTTGGGTATACCTCCGGCGTAGGGATGACTTGCTGACCATGACAGCAGAATTTTTACTGGAAACCCAAGGTACCCAAGGTATTCCGAGACGTAGCCCGATACGTCAAACAGTGCGAGAAGTGCCAGAGGTTCAAGGTCAGCCAACTGAAGCCCGCCGGACGAATGCTGACCCGTCGAGTGGACGATCCCTTTGGGACCCTCTGCGCGGATTTCATCGGGCCCTTGCCACGCTCCAAACATGGGAACACGATGTTACTCGTGTTCTTTGACGCTTTCACCAAGTGGGTGGAACTGATCCCACTACGGAAAGCCACGTCTGCGCATTTGGAAGAAGCCTTCCGTAAGAATATACTCAGCAGATTTGGAGTCCCCAGGCATTTCGTGTGCGACAATGGAACACAGTTCACGAGCCGATCGTTCCGCTCGTTTTGTCAGACTGTCGGCATCGAGTTGCAGTATACGGCCCCGTACAGTCCACATCAGAACCCGACCGAGCGCGCAAACAGGACCATTAAGACCATGATCTCCCAGAGCATCGAGGGACAACAGAACACATGGGACGAGTTACTACCGGAGATCATGCTGACAATCAATACCAGTGTCTCGGATACAACTGGATTCAGCCCTGCTTTCCTAGTACAAGGACGGGAACCCCGCCAACCAGAAGCTCTGTACAACGAAGTAACACCCAGCATCGTAAGACGACCTACGGCCCCCGCCGACAAGGCAAAACAACTTCAGAATATCTTTGAGGTTGTCAAAGGAAAAACGCAACGAGCAACCACAGAACAGACGAAGCATTACAATCTCCGACGTCGGGAGTGGCGTCCGGAATTACAGAGTCTTGTCCTCGTACGACAACACGTCCTGTCCAACGCAGCGGAGGGGTTCGCAGCCAAGCTCGCCCCAAAATACGAAGGCCCTTACCAAGTCCGGAAGTTCATTTCCCCGAACGTGGTACTACAACGAGTGGGATCAACACGACGTCGCGTAGCCAACCTGGCAGACCTCAAGGAGTTCCATTCGGAACCGAATCCTCTCGGCAAGTGGGTACCCAAAACTAACGGGGACCACGCTCATCTATAGCGCCCTTTACTAGTCTCGCCCGCCTACGTATTCAACAGTCCTTGCGTCTCAGAAACTAATCCGCCCGCCTACGTATTCAACATTTCTTATTCGCCCGCCTACGTATTCAACATTTCTAGTCCGCCCGTCGCCGAATCAACAGCATCTGCGTCTCAGAAACTAAAGTATTTCCCTCTATTCACAGAAATTTCTGCAGCATGGAGCACCTCCGAGACGGACACCCGCTTCGTCGCCAGCCGCCGATGGGGAACACCGCCGAGGCTGACGGAGTAATATTAGGAACGCGCGACGGCCATTCTGGCGTGTATCCCCGACGCCCTCAGGATGGGGAAGAGTTGACGCACAGCCCGTATAACTCGGAGGACAGCCGGGCAACTACCCCAAATCCGAATAGCGCCAGGGACGCCAATTTACCCGACTCCTCGGAGATCGGCGCCATCTTCGCGGCGGAGCTCGGAGCACAAGCTGAAGAGGCGTTGTTAAACAATGATGAGTGGGAGGAGGTCTTAGCTGGGGTCCACGACGTGGAAATGGACCCAGATTTCGCATGGGATGATCCCGTCGTGGTACTGGAGACCGTGGAACGCGCCAAGCCCCAGGCAGCACGGAAGCCGATAAAGTTCCTCGTGGAGACGGAAGGCAAGCGGTTTTTTATTAAAATCAACCGCGCCGGCAAAGTAAGCATCCTTCTCCGCCTCCAAAGTAAGGGAGGGATGTGAGGCAGCATTTTGCAGCTCACAAATGCTGGGGTTTTTTCTAGTTCAGGAGTTGGCCAAAGCGTGAAGAGCCCTCTAGGGTTAGCCCTCTGAACTACCACGTATTAATATTAGTATTATTTCGGCACGAAGCCAAGCCGCCAATGGCATGAAGCCGCACTGGCGAGAACCCATTTTTAATTTCCCCACCATTTATATTTTTATTTTGGCCAAATGGCTTGAAAGCCCGCCTCGTCAGTATTTTCTAAGAAAATACCTTAGTACAAACGCCACCTACTGCTAGCAACGAGTACTAGGCATCGATTAAACATCGAGATCGGTGTATCGATAAAGGAAGCGTGTTTTATCGACGCTTCACTTTTTCTGGCGGGCCGAAACCAAGCAGACGTGTTTGTGAGAAATAAAATTTAACAGTGAAAAAAATATAAGAACACGCACGAGGAAGACGAAAACACCGCAAGGACCACGGCAACAACAACGACAACGGCAACAACAACGGCAACAACAACGGCAACAACAACGGCAACAACAACGGCAACGAAAATTTGGAAGGAAAACGGATCACGAGCAGGACAACGAGACGGAACAGAAGACAATGGGAGCACCACGCCAGGCTGTAACGCACACAAAACGTGGTGCGAGAGTGTCCCGGCCCACGCCAAGCAGACACCAACAGCAGCGGCAATCACCGGCAGCACGTCGTCCCTGCACACCCTGCAGTGAGCACACTACACACCCTGCAGTACACGCAGTACCCTGTGGTAAGCTGGCCCACGGCCATTTTCTAATAAGTTTTCAACACTAACCAAAATAAGGAGTGAATTTAAGAAGAGCAAATAAAGATATCGAAGCGCTTTGCGAATTTCCCGGTATGCCTCAAAGAAACGTTTATTTAATTGCATGAAAAGTGAAAGTGAAAGTTTCGGCGGGTGTGAAACGTGGTCGCGATCGGCTTGACACGTGTAAGGGATGTCACGAGAGGTGCTGCAGAGCTGTACTCCTACACTTCTGGTGACTATCACTTGCATACTCGTCAAGTTTGAGCCATGCCGGTGGACCCTGGGAGCATTCCACGAACGAGACATCAGGTCGTACCTAATCTCGTTCGTGAGTTTGTCATCCAGGGCTACCGTCACATGGTTCTGGTGCCGGTAATTGCTGGGAATATTTCCCAGACGAGAGTTCGGGTTGTACCTCCTCTCGTCTGTGAGTATGTCACCCAGGATTACCGTTCACTGGGTACGGTAGCACTGGAACGCTTCTACGAGCGAGATATTGGGTTGAACCCTCGCTAAGGAGCTTGTCCAACGCTACCCAAAATGGCCTCGATCTGCGATTTCACCAGGTAGGGTTTCCTTTTAGCTAGTTTTGTGAGGGGCGCCCTATGATTCATTTCCAGCCGTCCCAGATATTACAAATTTTTCTGTAATTGGCCCTGGCCGGACTGAGACGCCGACCCCGGCTGGAAAAACTTCCTTACAACACTGGGCCGCATCATTGAGTTTTTCCATTAAATGGAACATGCGGCAATGATGCCCATAAGAACCCTGTGGATAGAAGAAGACAATGCACTGATTGGCAAGTGTTGCCGTATTCTGTTAGTATTTTTTTTTTAAATACTGCAACTTTTCGGGCTATCGATGCGGTATCGACAGCGAACAGCTGTTTTTTTTCCATCGAATATCGATAATCAATAGTTAAATAATTGAACCGCGGAAATAATAATTTCAAATAGAAACACAAAAGACAAAATTCAAAGTCTTAAAAGCATTTTTGAAAGTGCACTGCAATTAACAATTGCACCGTATACAACATTTACCAGTTTAGAACTCATAATTGTCTCTATTTCAATAAATAAATCTGTCATTGGTACGTCAACAGCTGACAAATGATGCGAAAAGGATGCGGTGCCAGTGTAAACGACGCGCATCATTTTTCCGCACCTTCGACAATGGGGGCATTCTGCAGATAATTCAATCAGTAATCGCTCCTTTACTTGTGATGGATAACTAATCAGTACTTGCTGAATGGACATGATACATTTTGTACAAATCCGTCTACTATATAATAAATTTTTAATAAATCAGCTTACTACGTCTTTTAAAAGTACATGAAAATTCTGAATGATGCGGCAGTGTAAAAACAGTATTATATGTAGTATAATTAATAGTAAAATGTAGTATTTTTATTGCCCATATGCCCTGAAGCCGCCTCGTCAGTATTTCTTATCATTCGCCACCAGAGCCGGAAAACCTAATACACAAACAGAGCTGACAAAGAGTTTGAAGCCAGCGAGGAGCAAAAAAAGTTTCAACAAAGCACCAAAAAGCCCAAAGTGAGTAAAAAATTATTTTTTTATTATCTGTTCATTTATTGCACGACGAATTCCGCCATCGCATTCCTTTATTCCTCGGCTATAATCTGCGTAAGTGTTTGATTGATATTCGTGTCCTTCTTCCTTAAAATCTGAAAGCGGTCCACAAGTAAGGCAAAAGTCGACTTTTACATGTGGAGGCTCTTTAAAAAGTGGATCATCATTATCTTTCTCCCAAATGTCAAATCGCTTCTAAAATATATAAATAATGCCTGTAATATGAATTTGCATTTGTTTGGTATAAACATAAACACTTGCAAACATCCAAACACTTCGTGGTATATATATGTATGTAGATTAGCAGCCAACAGCAACAAGTCATATGCGTTGTTGTCTTTGTGATCGCCGTTTGCGAAGTGATCCATCTACTGATCTGCTTTGTCACGATCCACCATTAAAAGTTAAAGAACTTTACTGATTCCGAAAGATAATGAGTGTACATGGTTTTTAATTTAAATCAATAGTTTAACAAATATAATAGTTTATATGAGTGCAAAGCGTTCACTATAGATTGTTCTTCAATTTTGCGTTTTATTCAATAGATGGCGCCACTACGAAGATAAGTTGATAAACACAGAGGTCGCTAGTGTCTATTCTTCTTCCTTTTGCCTTTAACATTGTTAGTTGAATAACTTCCGCGTTTATCAACCGATTGGATTGAAATTTGAAATCAGGACAGGTTTGGACTATAATGAGTATTATATATACCAAATGTGCGTAACAGGCAGAAGGAGGCACCCCATAAAGTATATATATTCTTGATCAGCGTCAACAGCCGAGTCGATACAGTCATAGCCGTCTGTTTTTCTGTCTGTCCCTTTTTTGAACACCTAGATCTCAGAGATGATAAGAGCTAGAGAGGGCTAGGCATAAAAAATTTAGTGGAATGTAAGACTGTGTCAATTAGGCTTAAAAAAAAATGATATGACTTGATAGCTGGAATATTAGTTACAACTAGCCATGTTTTTGAAATCTCGTCAGGTATAGCCTTGACATAGTTTTTACCAACGTAAATTAGGGTAACGCCACTAATATTTTTTTTTTTTCAGTTTCGTGAAAATCACGAGCGTTTTTTAAAAAGATTTTGTGCTTTCACTAGCTGCCAAACTTTTCGCTTTTCGTTTTTATAAAATTTTTGTAATGCGACAGCTCATCACTTATTATACAAAACGACTTGGCGCAATTGTTAAACCAAGCAACGCATGTAAACCAAGTTACTTGCGAGTAACTAAAATGAGCAGATTGTCAACCTGTTTTATAAGTTCCTCAGATTGAACTTGCATTTTTGAAGCACTAATATAGTTTTGCTGGGAACGTTTAATGTACGAATGCATTTTGAAAGCAGGAAGCTTTGCGTTCAGCTCACGCAATAATTCTCTAACAGATCCTTCGGTGTTGCATAATACCATCCTGTTATTCACCATTCTCCAATTCTTCCAAGCGGCAGTTTTGTCCATGCGATTGATATACAACATTGGCTCAACATCTACTACGTCAATCACGCATTTCTCACATTGGTTGGACTCAAGGATTTCACTGTCAACATGACAGCAAGTTTCCTTTAAAAACATCAAAATCCGATGGAATCGTTGGAATTATTTTAACCAAGCTTTTTAATAAAAAAGCTATGTTGGCGTGATACTGACATACGCACATGTTATTTGGTATTCTTTTAGTCAGCTCAACTTGTATTGGGCGGTTTTCGAAAAACTTGGTTCTAGAAATATGGCTGTCCGGAAATTCATTTTAAAAAAGGTCATACGCCTGACCTACAGTTACTAGAATACATTGCTTGGAGACTGGATGTCTATTGTCTCCAGATAATATTGTTGCTTTTCTACAAGCAGATTGCACTGAGTTCTCATCGCGTTTGTAATATTCCTATATTTGATTGACAGCATCATCCACATTTGTTTGTTGCTCATTTTAGTATTCATCTTGGCCAATTTATTTTGTTATTAGAACTTTGAGGACTGCGCGTTTTTTAATTATACATTTTGGTAGCGCATTATCCACCTTTTTAACAGCTTTGACCAATGTCTGGTCAGCATTAAAAGGCTCGTTATTGTTCACTTTTGCGGCTGCCTTTTGCTTATGTGCCTCTCTAAATTTTCCATGCGTTGTTTATTGTCATTTTTAATTTTTTTTGCCAGTGACGCACTATTTTTACAGGCTGCTTGGGCCGCTGTGCTTTCTATGTGCATATCTATTGGAAGTAAATTTAGCAGTACATTCAAAGCTGGAGAGGGACAGGACCTCATTGCTCATGTTGCCCCTGCGCATGCTGCCCCCTGTATTCTTTTTAGTTTATCTATGTTGTATTGTCTGGAGAGAGCTGGCCACCAGACCAAAGCTCCGTATGTCAGGATAGGTCTTACTACTGCTGTGTACATCCAAAGGGTCATCTTTGGATGTAGTCCCCAGGTTTTACTAAAGGATCCTTCTTCCTGACGCGTTCTCTATGTTTAACTTCCATGATGATTTGGGGTTCAATATCACATCTAGATATTTAGCCCTGTGGGACGACTCCAGTAGTTGACCGTTTAACCTTGGTAACTTGAAGATTGGAATTTTCAATTTCTTAGTGAAGATCATCAGCTCTGTTTAAGAAGGGTTTACACCAAAACCGCCCAGTCACTCAGCTTTCTTAATTCACCTTCCATTAAGTTGCTAATCGTGTCCAAGAATGGTCCTGAGACTAGTAGCACCACGTCATCTGAACCCCTCCCTGATTTAGGCTGTGTAGTATGCTGTTCATATTTGCTAGCCAAAGTAGCGGAGACAGTACTCCTTCATGGATTTTCCTTTTGTCTACGCATGTTGTGCTTTGGATTGTTTTCCTTATATTTTCTGGCGGATGTGAATAGCGCCTTTAAGGAGAAGGATGTAAAACTTATTGGTATGTAGTCCTTGGCCAGGACGTGGCATCTTCCACCTGGCTTTGGGATGAAGCCTATCTTAGTTTTTCTCTAATCATTCAACTAGCCATTCGACTGTTGTAACATCCATAACTTGCAGCTTCTTTGATATTAATTTCCCACAGAAGTCTTTCTTTGGTTATTAACTCCATATTACCCCCTCTTTTGTGAATCGTGTTCACCACGGGAGGTTTATTTTCTGTTAGAGTGCTGCCCGTGAAGTGCGTATTTACTAGTATTTCCAGTGATTCTTTCGCCAACATTGTGCCACTGCCATCTGTTCTGTTTAGCAGGCTGGGGTTGGTGTGCTCTTTCGATAGAATTTTTAATATTCTGTTTTTACAGTGTCTATGGACTCGCAGTATACTGCTTACGAATTCTTTTATTGCTTTAAATATTGCTTGTTTATACTTTTCAAGTATTTCTTTGTAAGGTTGCCACATTTTACTAGCGTAGCTTTGGTTAAAAACCTTTCTAGTTTCTTTAACGCTTCCTATTATACGACAGTGGGCATGCTGTTTTATAAAATTGATTTAATATGCTGCTGAAACAATTTATTTCTTCTTCTAATATTGTAGATGATATTATTTTATTTCTTTTATGAGCTTTCACTTTGGACTGAACTAAGTTGGCAAACTTACTTCAGTCCGCTTTACGGGGGTTACGAGTTGGAGTGGCCTTGATCGCATTGGACTCAATGCCATATCTCAGGTATCTATTGTCGGAGAAGAAGTGACGCCTAGAAACCCGCCAGTTACCAACTTTAATAATTTTATATTCTATGAGCAGCGTGAGGCCAAGAACCTCCTCCCATCCCTAGTTTTCCACGCAACTTGGGAAAACGAAGGTCTGGGTGCTGCCTTTATAACAAATAGGTGATTTCTTGGTTAGTATATACTCAAAGAGAGACTCACCTCGGTCGTTATTTTCGGAGCGTCCCCAAACTGTATGTCTTCAGTTGGCGTCACATCCTAGCAGTAGGCTGGTTTTGCTTCCTTCAGCCATTTGAATGAGCTTTTCCCCTCCAGCTGGTGGTGCTTGCTCATCGTGCGGCATATGGGCGGTGGCTTCTTCTCTGCCAGCTCAATCATGACCACTGTCAGATCTGGGCTGCTTAGGCTGGGAAGTAGTGGGCTTTGAGATGTTTCTTTATGATTATACAAGCTCTCGGCCTACGTGTGGAGTTCGTGTATAATGTGTTGTACTCTAGTGTGTGTTGACCCATTACTGTTGATTTACGGGTCCAGGGTTCCTGTATTATGCCGACGTCGATGTCCTCCTCACGGAGAAAGACCAACAGGTTATCTGAAGCGACCCTGCTACGCTTCAGATTGATCTTTACGACGTTCGGCATTATGTTTGTTGTATATTTTTCAGGATTGGTGCCGGGCTCGGTCTCATCCTTCTCCTCTAGAACAAGGTCGCACAACAACCCACTGGTGTCGTCTACATCTTCTAGAATTTTGTTCGGCGGTTCATTCTTAAAAACTATGATTTTGGCCTTCCTCACGCCATACCAAAGTCTGAATTCCTTAGCCTCTAGCTGGCCCAGGCATTCCAGTCATCTATCTTGATGTCTGGGTTCATCACTTTCAGCGTCCGGATTAACTTTTCGTGGTCGGTTTGTCCTTTGGGTAACTAGATACGTGCCCAAGGGTGTCGAGGAATGTCCCAGGCTGGGATGATCTTGATGTTAAGACCATTCCACGTCTCGCTAATCTTAGCAACACACCTTCGTCGAAGAATGTCCCTGGCCGGGATGTTCTTGATGTTAAGACCATTCCACGTCTCGCTAATCTTAGCGAGCACCTTCGAGCCCTTGTCCACGCATGTGATCACCCTGTGACCCCGTACCACGTCTGAGGAGTCTTAGGATGGTATGGAGCTCCCCGGATTAGTTAGGACTCGGTCCATAACAAATTCGGAGAGTTTAGTGCCCACCTCACCTCGCTTCTCTGCCAGCAGATTGCCATCAGCGTTGAGCTTATCCACCAGAGCCATAGCCAGGTCACCCTTGGCAACCTCACTGAAAATCCGAGCCTCGGCTTTTACAAATTAGGTTGCCCTTGGCTTGCCGAGCGCTTCTCGCGCTCTCTTCGGCGCACTCTGTCCGTCATCCTGCAAACGGTCGTGCTTCCCTTTATCTCACTGCAACGCTAGCTCTTTGCGCCTCGATTTAAGCAATTGTCTCCTGACAACGCTTCTTGTCCTCGGCATCGCGCGGATCAGCCTCTGCCTCATTCTTTGCGATCTTGCCTAAAATAAAGCGGGCTCGGCAGGCCTTTGATTTGAGCTGCTGGTAGTCCGTACGTGGTCTACCCTCTCCTTTGGAGTTTGCAGTGATTGTTAGGATGGTTGTGTTATTAGGTTGAGGTGTAATGGTGCTGTCGTGCACCATTGTCTCCTGGACGGAACCGAGTAGTGCATCCTCACCGATGTCACTGGAGTCGACATCCTTCGGGGTCTCGAAAGTGAATACGAGGCTGTTGTTGGGGGGTTCATTGCATGTTTATAAACGCCAGCATTGGTATCGGGCAGACAACGGTCGACCCGAGGTTGCCCGGCCCCGGGAAGGCTCCGTTCGCACACAGCTAGAATTACCCCTCAGCTGCGAACTTTGTAAGTCAGTGGGTACGGGTCGCATAACGCCCCTGACTTGAGGGTAGGCCGTTTTGAGACCCTTGCCCAGGACTTTGACAAAGAGTTTGAAGCCAGCGAGGAGCAAAAAAAGTTTCAACAAAGCACCAAAAAGCCCAAAGTGAGTAAAAAATTATTTGTTTATTATCTGTTCATTTATTGCACGACGAATTCCGCCATCGCATTCCTTTATTCCTCGGCTATAATCTGCGTAAGTGTTTGATTGATATTCGTGTCCTTCTTCCTTAAAATCTGAAAGCGGTCCACAAGAAAGGCAAAAGTTGACTTTTACATGTGGAGGCTCTTTAAAAAGTGGATCATCATTATCTTTCTCCCAAATGTCAAATCGCTTCTAAAATATATAAATAATGCCTGTAATATGAATTTGCATTTGTTTGGTATAAACATAAACACTTGCAAACATCCAAACACTTCGTGGTATATATATGTATGTAGATTAGCAGCCAACAGCAACAAGTCATATGCGTTGTTGTCTTTGTGATCGCCGTTTGCGATGGGATCCATCTGCTGATCTGCTTTGTCACGATCCACCATTAAAAGTTAAAGAACTTTACTGATTCCGAAAGATAATGAGTGTACATGGTTTTTAATTTAAATCAATAGTTTAACAAATATAATAGTTTATATGAGTGCAAAGCGTTCACTATAGATTGTTCTTCAATTTTGCATTGTATTCAATAGATGGCGCCACTACGAAGATAAGTTGATAAACACAGAGGTCGCTAGCGTCTATTCTTCTTCCTTTTGCCTTTAACATTGTTAGTTGAATAACTTCCGCGTTTATCAACCGATTGGATTGAAATTTGAAATCAGGACAGGTTTGGACAATAATGAGTATTATATATACCAAATGTGCGTAACAGGCAGAAGGAGGCACCCCATAAAGTATATATATTCTTGATCAGCGTCAACAGCCGAGTCGATACAGTCATAGCCGTCTGTTTGTCTGTCTGTCCCTTTTTTGAACACCTAGATCTCAGAGATGATAAGAGCTAGAGAGGGCTAGGCATAAAAAATTTAGTGGAATGTAAGACTGTGTCAATTAGGCTTAAAAAAAAATGATATGACTTGATAGCTGGAATATTAGTTACAACTAGCCATGTTTTTGAAATCTCGTCAGGTATAGCCTTGACATAGTTTTTACCAACGTAAATTAGGGTAACGCCACTAATATTTTTTTTTTTTGCAGTTTCGTGAAAATCACGAGCGTTTTTTAAAAAAGATTTTGTGCTTTCACTAGCTGCCAAACTTTTCGCTTTTCGTTTTTATAAAATTTTTGTAATGCGACAGCTCATCACTTATTATACAAAACGACTTGGCGCAATTGTTAAACCAAGCAACGCATGTAAACCAAGTTACTTGCGAGTAACTAAAATGAGCAGATTGTCAACCTGTTTTATAAGTTCCTCAGATTGAACTTGCATTTTTGAAGCACTAATATAGTTTTGCTGGGAACGTTTAATGTACGAATGCATTTTGAAAGCAGGAAGCTTTGCATTCAGCTCACGCAATAATTCTCTAACAGATCCTTCGGTGTTGCATAATACCATCCTGTTATTCACCATTCTCCAATTCTTCCAAGCGGCAGTTTTGTCCATGCGATTGATATACAACATTGGCACAACATCTACTACGTCAATCACGCATTTCTCACATTGGTTGGACTTAAGGATTTCACTGTCAACATGACAGCAAGTTTCCTTTAAAAACATCAAAATCCGATGGAATCGTTGGAATTATTTTAACCAAGCTTTTTAATAAAAAAGCTATGTTGGCGTGATACTGACATACGCACATGTTATTTGGTATTCTTTTAGTCAGCTCAACTTGTATTGGGCGGTTTTCGAAAAACTTGGTTCTAGAAATATGGCTGTCCGGAAATTCATTTTAAAAAAGGTCATACGCCTGACCTACAGTTACTAGAATACATTGCTTGGAGACTGGATGTCTATTGTCTCCAGATAATATTGTTGCTTTTCTACAAGCAGATTGCACTGAGTTCTCATCGCGTTTGTAATATTCCTATATTTGATTGACAGCATCATCCACATTTGTTTGTTGCTCATTTTAGTATTCATCTTGGCCAATTTATTTTGTTATTAGAACTTTGAGGACTGCGCGTTTTTTAATTATACATTTTGGTAGCGCATTATCCACCTTTTTAACAGCTTTGACCAATGTGTGGTCAGCATTAAAAGGCTCGTTATTGTTCACTTTTGCGGCTGCCTTTTGCTTATGTGCCTCTCTAAATTTTCCATGCGTTGTTTATTGTCATTTTTAATTTTTTTTGCCAGTGACACACTATTTTTACAGGCTGCTTGGGCCGCTGTGCTTTCTATGTGCATATCTATTGGAAGTAAATTTAGCAGTACATTCAAAGCTGGAGAGGGACAGGACCTCATTGCTCATGTTGCCCCTGCGCATGCTGCCCCCTGTATTCTTTTTAGTTTATCTATGTTGTATTGTCTGGAGAGAGCTGGCCACCAGACCAAAGCTCCGTATGTCAGGATAGGTCTTACTACTGCTGTGTACATCCAAAGGATCCTTCTTCCTGACGCGTTCTCTATATTTAACTTCCATGATGATTTGGGGTTCAATATCACATCTAGATATTTAGCCCTGTGGGACGACTCCAGTAGTTGACCGTTTAACCTTGGTAACTTGAAGATTGGAATTTTCAATTTCTTAGTGAAGATCATCAGCTCTGTTTAAGAAGGGTTTACACCAAAACCGCCCAGTCACTCAGCTTTCTTAATTCACCTTCCATTAAGTTGCTAATCGTGTCCAAGAATGGTCCTGAGACTAGTAGCACCACGTCATCTGAACCCCTCCCTGATTTAGGCTGTGTAGTATGCTGTTCATATTTGCTAGCCAAAGTAGCGGAGACAGTACTCCTTCATGGATTTTCCTTTTGTCTACGCATGTTGTGCTTTGGATTGTTTTCCTTATATTTTCTGGTGGATGTGAATAGCGCCTTTAAGGAGAAGGATGTAAAACTTATTGGTATGTAGTCCTTGGCCAGGACGTGGCATCTTCCACCTGGCTTTGGGATGAAGCCTATCTTAGTTTTTCTCTAACCATTCAACTAGCCATTCGACTGTTGTAACATCCATAACTTGCAGCTTCTTTGATATTAATTTCCCACAGAAGTCTTTCTTTGGTTATTAACTCCATATTACCCCCGCTTTTGTGAATCGTGTTCACCACGGGAGGTTTATTTTCTGTTGGAGTGTTGCCCGTGAAGTGCGTATTTACTAGTAGTATTTCCAGTGATTCTTTCGCCAACATTGTGCCACTGCCATCTGTTCTGTTTAGCAGGCTGGGGTTGGTGTGCTCTTTCGCTAGAATTTTTAATATTCTGTTTTTACAGTGTCTATGGACTCGCAGTATACTGCTCACGAATTCTTTTATTGCTTTAATTATTGCTTGTTTATATTCAAGTATTTCTTTGTAAGGTTGCCACATTTTACTAGCGTAGCTTTGGTTAAAAACCTTTCTAGTTTCTTTAACGCTTCCTATTATACGACAGTGGGCATGCTGTTTTATAAAATTGGTTTAATATGCTGCTGAAACAATTTATTTCTTCTTCTAATATTGTAGATGATATTATTTTATTTCTTTTATGAGCTTTCACTTTGGACTGAACTAAGTTGGCAAACTTACTTCAGTCCGCTTTACGGGGGTTACGAGTTGGAGTGGCCTTGATCGCATTGGACTCAATGCCGTATCTCAGGTATCTATTGTTGGAGAAGAAGTGACGCCTAGAAACCCGCCAGTTACCAACTTTAATAATTTTATATTCTATGAGCAGCGTGAGGCCAAGAACCTCCTCCCATCCCTAGTTTTCCACGCAACTTGGGAAAACGAAGGTCTGGGTGCTGCCTTTATAACAAATAGGTGATTTCTTGGTTAGTATATACTCAAAGAGAGACTCACCTCGGTCGTTATTTTCGGAGCGTCCCCAAACTGTATGTCTGCAGTTGGCGTCACATCCTAGCAGTAGGCTGGTTTTGCTTCCTTCAGCCATTTGAATGAGCTTTTCCCCTCCAGCTGGTGGTGCTTGCTCATCGTGCGGCATATGGGCGGTGGCTTCTTCTCTGCCAGCTCAATCATGACCACTGTCAGATCTGGGCTGCTTAGGCTGGGAAGTAGTGGGCTTTGAGATGTTTCTTTATGATTATACAAGCTCTCGGCCTACGTGTGGAGTTCGTGTATAATGTGTTGTACTCTAGTGTGTGTTGACCCATTACTGTTGATTTACGGGTCCAGGGTTCCTGTATTATGCCGACGTCGATGTCCTCCTCACGGAGAAAGACCAACAGGTTATCTGAAGCGACCCTGCTACGCTTCAGATTGATCTTTACGACGTTCGGCATTATGTTTGTTGTATATTTTTCAGGATTGGTGCCGGGCTCGGCCTCATCCTTCTCCTCTAGAACAAGGTCGCACAACAACCCACTGGTGTCGTCTACATCTTCTAGAATTTTGTTCGGCGGTTCATTCTTAAAAACTATGATTTTGGCCTTCCTCACGCCATACCAAAGTCTGAATTCCTTAGCCTCTAGCTGGCCCAGGCATTCCAGTCATCTATCTTGATGTCTGGGTTCATCACTTTCAGCGTCCGGATTAACTTTTCGTGGTCGGTTTGTCCTTTGGGTAACTAGATACGTGCCCAAGGGTGTCGAGGAATGTCCCAGGCTGGGATGATCTTGATGTTAAGACCATTCCACGTCTCGCTAATCTTAGCAACACACCTTCGTCGAAGAATGTCCCTGGCCGGGATGTTCTTGATGTTAAGACCATTCCACGTCTCGCTAATCTTAGCGAGCACCTTCGAGCCCTTGTCCACGCATGTGATCACCCTGTGACCCCGTACCACGTCTGAGGAGTCTTAGGATGGTATGGAGCTCCCCGGATTAGTTAGGACTCGGTCCATAACAAATTCGGAGAGTTTAGTGCCCACCTCACCTCGCTTCTCTGCCAGCAGATTGCCATCAGCGTTGAGCTCATCCACCAGAGCCATAGCCAGGTCATCCTTGGCAACCTCACTGAAAATCCGAGCCTCGGCTTTTACAAATTAGGTTGCCCTTGGCTTGCCGAGCGCTTCTCGCGCTCTCTTCGGCGCACTCTGTCCGTCATCCTGCAAACGGTCGTGCTTCCCTTTATCTCACTGCAACGCTAGCTCTTTGCGCCTCGATTTAAGCAATTGTCTCCTGACAACGCTTCTTGTCCTCGGCATCGCGCGGATCAGCCTCTGCCTCATTCTTTGCGATCTTGCCTAAAATAAAGCGGGCTCGGCAGGCCTTTGATTTGAGCTGCTGGTAGTCCGTACGTGGTCTACCCTCTCCTTTGGAGTTTGCAGTGATTGTTAGGATGGTTGTGTTATTAGGTTGAGGTGTAATGGTGCTGTCGTGCACCATTGTCTCCTGGACGGAACCGAGTAGTGCATCCTCACCGATGTCACTGGAGTCGACATCCTTCGGGGTCTCGAAAGTGAATACGAGGCTGTTGTTGGGGGGTTCATTGCATGTTTATAAACGCCAGCATTGGTATCGGGCAGACAACGGTCGACCCGAGGTTGCCCGGCCCCGGGAAGGCTCCGTTCGCACACAGCTAGAATTACCCCTCAGCTGCGAACTTTGTAAGTCAGTGGGTACGGGTCGCATAACGCCCCTGACTTGAGGGTAGGCCGTTTTGAGACCCTTGCCCAGGACTTTGACAAAGAGTTTGAAGCCAGCGAGGAGCAAAAAAAGTTTCAACAAAGCACCAAAAAGCCCAAAGTGAGTAAAAAATTATTTGTTTATTATCTGTTCATTTATTGCACGACGAATTCCGCCATCGCATTCCTTTATTCCTCGGCTATAATCTGCGTAAGTGTTTGATTGATATTCGTGTCCTTCTTCCTTAAAATCTGAAAGCGGTCCACAAGTAAGGCAAAAGTTGACTTTTACATGTGGAGGCTCTTTAAAAAGTGGATCATCATTATCTTTCTCCCAAATGTCAAATCGCTTCTAAAATATATAAATAATGCCTGTAATATGAATTTGCATTTGTTTGGTATAAACATAAACACTTGCAAACATCCAAACACTTCGTGGTATATATATGTATGTAGATTAGCAGCCAACAGCAACAAGTCATATGCGTTGTTGTCTTTGTGATCGCCGTTTGCGATGTGATCCATCTGCTGATCTGCTTTGTCACGATCCACCATTAAAAGTTAAAGAACTTTACTGATTCCGAAAGATAATGCTTTGGATTGTTTTCCTTATATTTTCTGGTGGATGTGAATAGCGCCTTTAAGGAGAAGGATGTAAAACTTATTGGTATGTAGTCCTTGGCTAGGACGTGGCATCTTCCACCTGGCTTTGGGATGAAGCCTATCTTAGTTTTTCTCTAACCATTCAACTAGCCATTCGACTGTTGTAACATCCATAACTTGCAGCTTCTTTGATATTAATTTCCCACAGAAGTCTTTCTTTGGTTATTAACTCCATATTACCCCCGCTTTTGTGAATCGTTTTCACCACGGGAGGTTTATTTTCTGTTGGAGTGTTGCCCGTGAAGTGCGTATTTACTAGTATTTCCAGTGATTCTTTCGCCAACATTGTGCCACTGCCATCTGTTCTGTTTAGCAGGCTGGGGTTGGTGTGCTCTTTTGCTAGAATTTTTATTATTCTGTTTTTACAGTGTCTATGGACTCGCAGTATACTGCTCACGAATTCTTTTATTGCTTTAAATATTGCTTGTTTATACTTTTCAAGTATTTCTTTGTAAGGTTGCCACATTTTACTAGCGTAGCTTTGGTTAAAAACTTTTCTAGTTTCTTTAACGCTTCCTATTATACGACAGTGGGCATGCTGTTTTATAAAATTGGTTTAATATGCTGCTGAAACAATTTATTTCTTCTTCTAATATTGTAGATGATATTATTTTATTTCTTTTATGAGCTTTCACTTTGGACTGAACTAAGTTGGCAAACTTACTTCAGTCCGCTTTACGGGGGTTACGAGTTGGAGTGGCCTTGATCGCATTGGACTCAATGCCGTATCTCAGGTATCTATTGTCGGAGAAGAAGTGACGCCTAGAAACCCGCCAGTTACCAACTTTAATAATTTTATATTCTATGAGCAGCGTGAGGCCAAGAACCTCCTCCCATCCCTAGTTTTCCACGCTACTTGGGAAAACGAAGGTCTGGGTGCTGCCTTTATAACAAATAGGTGATTTCTTGGTTAGTATATACTCAAAGAGAGACTCACCTCGGTCGTTATTTTCGGAGCGTCCCCAAACTGTATGTCTGCAGTTGGCGTCACATCCTAGCAGTAGGCTGGTTTTGCTTCCTTCAGCCATTTGAATGAGCTTTTCCCCTCCAGCTGGTGGTGCTTGCTCATCGTGCGGCATATGGGCGGTGGCTTCTTCTCTGCCAGCTCAATCATGACCACTGTCAGATCTGGGCTGCTTAGGCTGGGAAGTAGTGGGCTTTGAGATGTTTCTTTATGATTATACAAGCTCTCGGCCTACGTGTGGAGTTCGTGTATAATGTGTTGTACTCTAGTGTGTGTTGACCCATTACTGTTGATTTACGGGTCCAGGGTTCCTGTATTATGCCGACGTCGATGTCCTCCTCACGGAGAAAGACCAACAGGTTATCTGAAGCGACCCTGCTACGCTTCAGATTGATCTTTACGACGTTCGGCATTATGTTTGTTGTATATTTTTCAGGATTGGTGCCGGGCTCGGCCTCATCCTTCTCCTCTAGAACAAGGTCGCACAACAACCCACTGGTGTCGTCTACATCTTCTAGAATTTTGTTCGGCGGTTCATTCTTAAAAACTATGATTTTGGCCTTCCTCACGCCATACCAAAGTCTGAATTCCTTAGCCTCTAGCTGGCCCAGGCATTCCAGTCATCTATCTTGATGTCTGGGTTCATCACTTTCAGCGTCCGGATTAACTTTTCGTGGTCGGTTTGTCCTTTGGGTAACTAGATACGTGCCCAAGGGTGTCGAGGAATGTCCCAGGCTGGGATGATCTTGATGTTAAGACCATTCCACGTCTCGCTAATCTTAGCAACACACCTTCGTCGAAGAATGTCCCTGGCCGGGATGTTCTTGATGTTAAGACCATTCCACGTCTCGCTAATCTTAGCGAGCACCTTCGAGCCCTTGTCCACGCATGTGATCACCCTGTGACCCCGTACCACGTCTGAGGAGTCTTAGGATGGTATGGAGCTCCCCGGATTAGTTAGGACTCGGTCCATAACAAATTCGGAGAGTTTAGTGCCCACCTCACCTCGCTTCTCTGCCAGCAGATTGCCATCAGCGTTGAGCTCATCCACCAGAGCCATAGCCAGGTCATCCTTGGCAACCTCACTGAAAATCCGAGCCTCGGCTTTTACAAATTAGGTTGCCCTTGGCTTGCCGAGCGCTTCTCGCGCTCTCTTCGGCGCACTCTGTCCGTCATCCTGCAAACGGTCGTGCTTCCCTTTATCTCACTGCAACGCTAGCTCTTTGCGCCTCGATTTAAGCAATTGTCTCCTGACAACGCTTCTTGTCCTCGGCATCGCGCGGATCAGCCTCTGCCTCATTCTTTGCGATCTTGCCTAAAATAAAGCGGGCTCGGCAGGCCTTTGATTTGAGCTGCTGGTAGTCCGTACGTGGTCTACCCTCTCCTTTGGAGTTTGCAGTGATTGTTAGGATGGTTGTGTTATTAGGTTGAGGTGTAATGGTGCTGTCGTGCACCATTGTCTCCTGGACGGAACCGAGTAGTGCATCCTCACCGATGTCACTGGAGTCGACATCCTTCGGGGGTCTCGAAAGTGAATACGAGGCTGTTGTTGGGGGGTTCATTGCATGTTTATAAACGCCAGCATTGGTATCGGGCAGACAACGGTCGACCCGAGGTTGCCCGGCCCCGGGAAGGCTCCGTTCGCACACAGCTAGAATTACCCCTCAGCTGCGAACTTTGTAAGTCAGTGGGTACGGGTCGCATAACGCCCCTGACTTGAGGGTAGGCCGTTTTGAGACCCTTGCCCAGGACTTTGACAAAGAGTTTGAAGCCAGCGAGGAGCAAAAAAAGTTTCAACAAAGCACCAAAAAGCCCAAAGTGAGTAAAAAATTATTTGTTTATTATCTGTTCATTTATTGCACGACGAATTCCGCCATCGCATTCCTTTATTCCTCGGCTATAATCTGCGTAAGTGTTTGATTGATATTCGTGTCCTTCTTCCTTAAAATCTGAAAGCGGTCCACAAGTAAGGCAAAAGTTGACTTTTACATGTGGAGGCTCTTTAAAAAGTGGATCATCATTATCTTTCTCCCAAATGTCAAATCGCTTCTAAAATATATAAATAATGCCTGTAATATGAATTTGCATTTGTTTGGTATAAACATAAACACTTGCAAACATCCAAACACTTCGTGGTATATATATGTATGTAGATTAGCAGCCAACAGCAACAAGTCATATGCGTTGTTGTCTTTGTGATCGCCGTTTGCGATGTGATCCATCTGCTGATCTGCTTTGTCACGATCCACCATTAAAAGTTAAAGAACTTTACTGATTCCGAAAGATAATGAGTGTACATGGTTTTTAATTTAAATCAATAGTTTAACAAATATAATAGTTTATATGAGTGCAAAGCGTTCACTATAGATTGTTCTTCAATTTTGCGTTTTATTTAATAGATGGCGCCACTACGAAGATAAGTTGATAAACACAGAGGTCGCTAGCGTCTATTCTTCTTCCTTTTGCCTTTAACATTGTTAGTTGAATAACTTCCGCGTTTATCAACCGATTGGATTGAAATTTGAAATCAGGACAGGTTTGGACTATAATGAGTATTATATATACCAAATGTGCGTAACAGGCAGAAGGAGGCACCCCATAAAGTATATATATTCTTGATCAGCGTCAACAGCCGAGTCGATACAGTCATAGCCGTCTGTTTTTCTGTCTGTCCCTTTTTTGAACACCTAGATCTCAGAGATGATAAGAGCTAGAGAGGGCTAGGCATAAAAAATTTAGTGGAATGTAAGACTGTGTCAATTAGGCTTAAAAAAAAATGATATGACTTGATAGCTGGAATATTAGTTACAACTAGCCATGTTTTTGAAATCTCGTCAGGTATAGCCTTGACATAGTTTTTACCAACGTAAATTAGGGTAACGCCACTAATATTTTTTTTTTTTGCAGTTTCGTGAAAATCACGAGCGTTTTTTAAAAAAGATTTTGTGCTTTCACTAGCTGCCAAACTTTTCGCTTTTCGTTTTTATAAAATTTTTGTAATGCGACAGCTCATCACTTATTATACAAAACGACTTGGCGCAATTGTTAAACCAAGCAACGCATGTAAACCAAGTTACTTGCGAGTAACTAAAATGAGCAGATTGTCAACCTGTTTTATAAGTTCCTCAGATTGAACTTGCATTTTTGAAGCACTAATATAGTTTTGCTGGGAACGTTTAATGTACGAATGCATTTTGAAAGCAGGAAGCTTTGCATTCAGCTCACGCAATAATTCTCTAACAGATCCTTCGGTGTTGCATAATACCATCCTGTTATTCACCATTCTCCAATTCTTCCAAGCGGCAGTTTTGTCCATGCGATTGATATACAACATTGGCACAACATCTACTACGTCAATCACGCATTTCTCACATTGGTTGGACTTAAGGATTTCACTGTCAACATGACAGCAAGTTTCCTTTAAAAACATCAAAATCCGATGGAATCGTTGGAATTATTTTAACCAAGCTTTTTAATAAAAAAGCTATGTTGGCGTGATACTGACATACGCACATGTTATTTGGTATTCTTTTAGTCAGCTCAACTTGTATTGGGCGGTTTTCGAAAAACTTGGTTCTAGAAATATGGCTGTCCGGAAATTCATTTTAAAAAAGGTCATACGCCTGACCTACAGTTACTAGAATACATTGCTTGGAGACTGGATGTCTATTGTCTCCAGATAATATTGTTGCTTTTCTACAAGCAGATTGCACTGAGTTCTCATCGCGTTTGTAATATTCCTATATTTGATTGACAGCATCATCCACATTTGTTTGTTGCTCATTTTAGCCAATCATCTTGGCCAATTTATTTTGTTATTAGAACTTTGAGGACTGCGCGTTTTTTAATTATACATTTTGGTAGCGCATTATCCACCTTTTTAACAGCTTTGACCAATGTGTGGTCAGCATTAAAAGACTCGTTATTGTTCACTTTTGCGGCTGCCTTTTGCTTATGTGCCTCTCTAAATTTTCCATGCGTTGTTTATTGTCATTTTTAATTTTTTTTGCCAGTGACACACTATTTTTACAGGCTGCTTGGGCCGCTGTGCTTTCTATGTGCATATCTATTGGAAGTAAATTTAGCAGTACATTCAAAGCTGGAGAGGGACAGGACCTCATTGCTCATGTTGCCCCTGCGCATGCTGCCCCCTGTATTCTTTTTAGTTTATCTATGTTGTATTGTCTGGAGAGAGCTGGCCACCAGACCAAAGCTCCGTATGTCAGGATAGGTCTTACTACTGCTGTGTACATCCAAAGGATCCTTCTTCCTGACGCGTTCTCTATGTTTAACTTCCATGATGATTTGGGGTTCAATATCACATCTAGATATTTAGCCCTGTGGGACGACTCCAGTAGTTGACCGTTTAACCTTGGTAACTTGAAGATTGGAATTTTCAATTTCTTAGTGAAGATCATCAGCTCTGTTTAAGAAGGGTTTACACCAAAACCGCCCAGTCACTCAGCTTTCTTAATTCACCTTCCATTAAGTTGCTAATCGTGTCCAAGAATGGTCCTGAGACTAGTAGCACCACGTCATCTGAACCCCTCCCTGATTTGGGCTGTGTAGTATGCTGTTCATATTTGCTAGCCAAAGTAGCGGAGACAGTACTCCTTCATGGATTTTCCTTTTGTCTACGCATGTTGTGCTTTGGATTGTTTTCCTTATATTTTCTGGTGGATGTGAATAGCGCCTTTAAGGAGAAGGATGTAAAACTTATTGGTATGTAGTCCTTGGCTAGGACGTGGCATCTTCCACCTGGCTTTGGGATGAAGCCTATCTTAGTTTTTCTCTAACCATTCAACTAGCCATTCGACTGTTGTAACATCCATAACTTGCAGCTTCTTTGATATTAATTTCCCACAGAAGTCTTTCTTTGGTTATTAACTCCATATTACCCCCGCTTTTGTGAATCGTGTTCACCACGGGAGGTTTATTTTCTGTTGGAGTGTTGCCCGTGAAGTGCGTATTTACTAGTATTTCCAGTGATTCTTTCGCCAACATTGTGCCACTGCCATCTGTTCTGTTTAGCAGGCTGGGGTTGGTGTGCTCTTTCGCTAGAATTTTTAATATTCTGTTTTTACAGTGTCTATGGACTCGCAGTATACTGCTCACGAATTCTTTTATTGCTTTAATTATTGCTTGTTTATATTCAAGTATTTCTTTGTAAGGTTGCCACATTTTACTAGCGTAGCTTTGGTTAAAAACCTTTCTAGTTTCTTTAACGCTTCCTATTATACGACAGTGGGCATGCTGTTTTATAAAATTGATTTAATATGCTGCTGAAACAATTTATTTCTTCTTCTAATATTGTAGATGATATTATTTTATTTCTTTTATGAGCTTTCACTTTGGACTGAACTAAGTTGGCAAACTTACTTCAGTCCGCTTTACGGGGGTTACGAGTTGGAGTGGCCTTGATCGCATTGGACTCAATGCCATATCTCAGGTATCTATTGTCGGAGAAGAAGTGACGCCTAGAAACCCGCCAGTTACCAACTTTAATAATTTTATATTCTATGAGCAGCGTGAGGCCAAGAACCTCCTCCCATCCCTAGTTTTCCACGCTACTTGGGAAAACGAAGGTCTGGGTGCTGCCTTTATAACAAATAGGTGATTTCTTGGTTAGTATATACTCAAAGAGAGACTCACCTCGGTCGTTATTTTCGGAGCGTCCCCAAACTGTATGTCTGCAGTTGGCGTCACATCCTAGCAGTAGGCTGGTTTTGCTTCCTTCAGCCATTTGAATGAGCTTTTCCCCTCCAGCTGGTGGTGCTTGCTCATCGTGCGGCATATGGGCGGTGGCTTCTTCTCTGCCAGCTCAATCATGACCACTGTCAGATCTGGGCTGCTTAGGCTGGGAAGTAGTGGGCTTTGAGATGTTTCTTTATGATTATACAAGCTCTCGGCCTACGTGTGGAGTTCGTGTATAATGTGTTGTACTCTAGTGTGTGTTGACCCATTACTGTTGATTTACGGGTCCAGGGTTCCTGTATTATGCCGACGTCGATGTCCTCCTCACGGAGAAAGACCAACAGGTTATCTGAAGCGACCCTGCTACGCTTCAGATTGATCTTTACGACGTTCGGCATTATGTTTGTTGTATATTTTTCAGGATTGGTGCCGGGCTCGGCCTCATCCTTCTCCTCTAGAACAAGGTCGCACAACAACCCACTGGTGTCGTCTACATCTTCTAGAATTTTGTTCGGCGGTTCATTCTTAAAAACTATGATTTTGGCCTTCCTCACGTCATACCAAAGTCTGAATTCCTTAGCCTCTAGCTGGCCCAGGCATTCCAGTCATCTATCTTGATGTCTGGGTTCATCACTTTCAGCGTCCGGATTAACTTTTCGTGGTCGGTTTGTCCTTTGGGTAACTAGATACGTGCCCAAGGGTGTCGAGGAATGTCCCAGGCTGGGATGATCTTGATGTTAAGACCATTCCACGTCTCGCTAATCTTAGCAACACACCTTCGTCGAAGAATGTCCCTGGCCGGGATGTTCTTGATGTTAAGACCATTCCACGTCTCGCGTAATCTTAGCGAGCACCTTCGAGCCCTTGTCCACGCATGTGATCACCCTGTGACCCCGTACCACGTCTGAGGAGTCTTAGGATGGTATGGAGCTCCCCGGATTAGTTAGGACTCGGTCCATAACAAATTCGGAGAGTTTAGTGCCCACCTCACCTCGCTTCTCTGCCAGCAGATTGCCATCAGCGTTGAGCTCATCCACCAGAGCCATAGCCAGGTCATCCTTGGCAACCTCACTGAAAATCCGAGCCTCGGCTTTTACAAATTAGGTTGCCCTTGGCTTGCCGAGCGCTTCTCGCGCTCTCTTCGGCGCACTCTGTCCGTCATCCTGCGAACGGTCGTGCTTCCCTTTATCTCACTGCAACGCTAGCTCTTTGCGCCTCCTGACAACGCTTCTTGTCCTCGGCATCGCGCGGATCAGCCTCTGCCTCATTCTTTGCGATCTTGCCTAAAATAAAGCGGGCTCGGCAGGCCTTTGATTTGAGCTGCTGGTAGTCCGTACGTGGTCTACCCTCCCCTTTGGAGTTTGCAGTGATTGTTAGGATGGTTGTGTTATTAGATTGAGGTGTACTCCGCCGGTGCTGTCGTGCACCATTGTCTCCTGGATGGAACCGAGTAGTGCATCCTCACCGATGTCACTGGAGTCGACATCCTTCGGGGGTCTCGAAAGTGAATACGAGGCTGTTGTTGGGGGGTTCATTGCATGTTTATAAACGCCAGCATTGGTATCGGGCAGACAACGGTCGACCCGAGGTTGCCCGGCCCCGGGAAGGCTCCGTTCGCACACAGCTAGAATTACCCCTCAGCTGCGAACTTTGTAAGTCAGTGGGTACGGGTCGCATAACGCCCCTGACTTGAGGGTAGGCCGTTTTGAGACCCTTGCCCAGGACTTTGGGAGAGGATTTGATAAATGGGAAAGACGGGTTATTTATTTGGGAGTGGCATCGATATGCGCCGCTCAAAATTTGCCGTACTACTGTTCGTTATCAGGGGACACCACGTGGAGGTCCGCTCCCGCGGTAGAGACAGAGCCCATCCTAAGGTGGCGCATCCATGTTCTTTTTTGAAAAATCACGTAAAAATTTATAAATTTTGGGAAAAATATGATATAAAAAGAAAACATGATGTTTTCCACGTAATGCTTATTTTTTATAAGTTGCTTTAACGTTTTTCTTTATAAAACTGTATCAACTATTAATTTTGATTCAAAAATATAGAAGCAAGAATTTTTTTTATGGATAGGAAACGTATAAAAAATAAGCTTTTTATGTGTTCACGTCAAAAGGGCAGCATTATTTTGACGTTAACAGAACTCTTAAAGCTAACAGAGTCTCCACTTTCCTCTCTTGCTGTGCTCGCTCTGCTCTAAGCGAGGCTTAGCATGAGCGCACTTTGAGCCATATCGTTCTTTTACATTTCTGCAATCAACCCCTCAAGAACGTATATTTTTAAGTTCAATAAAGATATATATATATAAACCGAAACCAAAACGTGTGTTTCCACTTCATACAACTTGACGTTGGAATATTTGCTGCCTTGCGATCCTCCACTACAACATTTGGTCCTTCGAGCCGGATTTTGCAATTAATCCTGTTCGCCTCAGCAAGCTATAAGATAAGCAAGATAAGTAATTACGAATAAGAAATATTACATACCGCCATTTTGTCGTCCGCCATATTTTTTCCAACTAGAGAAAACATATTTTTCTTTAAGTTTCCAATCCGATTCAATCCTAATTGCATCAAAGGTATTCCTAATAAAATAAGAAAACTTTTAAGAGTCATTTAACATTCAAGTGCAGCAACTGACAGACATACATAGCCGGCACCATTGGCAGCCACATATATATGTATGTATGTGTGTATGTATGCAAATTAACCAATTCGAGAACGCGAATTGGAAAAAAATTTATTTATATTTTGTGGATGCTAAATGCCTCCGACTTTATTGATACCAAATTTAGAACTAAAATACAATATTGAACTTATGCTGCAAGTCAGCTAGGTTTATCACAAACCTTCTTTTGAGAGCTTTGATCTTATGATGCAAGTCAGCGATTTATGTTAAAGCTTCTTTTGAGAACTTGAGACTCGAGAGAGCGGCTGATGCAATGAGAAACTGTATTGTGATAATAATAATGTTTACGTTAGGAGTTGCGCAGAAGATTTCTGTTTACATGAACGGATCTGATTGGGCTTTGATATTGGATTTCAATTACGCTTTGTTTACTTCACGTTAAGTGATCTGGTAGGGTTTAATATGGTAACTGCAGCTGCGCATTAGCTTATATGATGATTGCAAAGTTGTTTATAATTCCAATAAGAAATGCTTTTAGAGCTGGGCGATAACTTGCATGCATATATGTATGCAAGCTGTACTTACCTTTTTCAAGTGCACTTATGTACAGGGGTGGTCAAAAGTATTTACACAAAACTAAAGTTGAATCTTCTTGTCATTTGAAGTTACTTCATGTACATTTTGGTATCAATAGAAAGGTCTTTTGTAATCCGTTTGATTGATTCAAAAATGTTCTTAACCCATTAAGTACCCATCGAATGTTTGTAAAATACTGGTTTTTTGACGAAACACATTTTATTGTGTTCGTTTGCGGACGATTTATATTTAAGCTGAAGTAAAACAAATTCTAGCTTCTACATTTTTAAACCGGTCTTAACAGTTGATACAGTTTTATAAAGAAAAATGTTAGGGCTATATATGAAAAATAAGCATTATGTGGAAAAAGATCATGTTTTCTTTTTATATCACATTTTTCCCCAAATTTTTTAATTTTTGCGTGATTTTTCAAAAAAGAACGTCGGTGCGCAACCTCAGTATGGGCTCCAAAAAATCTGGTTTTATGCACACATTATTATTTTATAGCGGGTCAACGATTCCGCACCCAAGAAATTGAAAAACAATTTCAGCCTAATGTACATACATATGTAAGCTGAACTTACATTGGTCAAGTGCGCACACATAAAGTTTAATTGCACAATTTATTGACTCCTCCAATTATTATTTCATATTATCTTCACGTTCACTGCATGATTTAAAAACAAGTTCAATCGTCCAAACATATATATGTATACATATCATTAAGTGTTGTCTTTAATTCCAACTAACACTTAGCTGTATGTAAGCATACATTTGTTTCACTAACTTGTTATAAAATCACATAAAGTTTATAATAACACACACAATACATTGACCAACCATTAAGAGATTCCAAATAAAGAAATTAATAAAGTTTTCAATCGGCCGCAATAAATATTAAAAACTTATAAAAGCAAAAAAGAAAACAAGTGATGTGCATTTCCAAGCAGTAACGAGTCGAATACAAATAAACGATTACTCGACTGCTCAACGATATTTGTGTTTTATTTTTATGTTAATTGTTGATGATATATACTAACACTCCCTTCCACACATATATGCAATCCAATTATCATTTAACTCCAACTATCGTACAACTTTAAATATAGTGCAGCTTCAACTATCGTGCAACCTAAACTATCGCGCAACGTCTATTATCGGACGACGTCAACTATCGTACGATTTCAAATATCGCAACTTCAAGCATCATACACATCCAACTATCGTTTGTCTTCAATTATAATTTAACTTCAACTATCGTGCAACTTTAATTATCGTGCGACTTCAACTATCGTCGACTTCAATATTGAAAAGCCTTCCATTATCGTGAACTTCAAATATCGCCAAATTCAATATTGCATAACTTCAACTATCGTAAGCTTCAACTATCGTCGACTTCAATATTGAAAAGCTTTCCATTATCGTGAACTTCGACTATCGCCGATTTCAATATTGAATAACTTCGACTCTCGTAAGCTTCAACTATCGTCAATTTTAATATTGAACAACATCTATCGTGAACTTCAACTATCGTTAATTTCAATATTAAATAACTTCAACTATCGTAAGATTCAAGTACCGGTCAACTTCCAAATGCCAGCTTTCACCACAAATTCGCTCACTTTAGAAATTTAAGCATTGTGCTTCATTTGTCGAAAAAAAAAACAAAATATTAATATTAATATAAATATTACCATTTTCCACGTCCAGATATATCGACTCCATACAATCCGATATATTTTTAGAAAAAAAATATATCTCTTATTATTCAAGTTTCCATTTGGTTCGCTTTCTTCGTTTCACTTGCTGAGCGTAATTATCGAGACGCTGCATAAAATCGATTTGGCCGCGAGTGTGTTATGCCCAATGAGAAGGAACTAGGGAAGAAAACTTTATCGGTCCCCACTAGGAGCGACTTCAAGTCAAGTCCCCATACCACTCCAACTCTTCAAAGAAGACTCTCTTCTTCGCCACTCAAGGCACACACCACAGAACGTCTCAAGGTTCCTCTTTCAAGGGCAACTCGTTCATCCGCTGAAAAGGAACGAATTCGTGTCGAGATGGTTTTCGACGATTTTATTGCCGCCGCAGATTTGCTAATCCGATATGAAAGCAAAATCAATGTGGCTTCTACCTCAACTGCTGTACCTTCCGTGACTATGCCAACCCTGCACACCCTCCATATGCGACTTGATCATCTAGAGAGCCTTTGGGTAGATGCAAAAGGGGAGTACAAACTCTGCGCAAGGGCCCTCCGTTCAGCCGAAAACAACGCTGACGTCAAGGCTGTGCTAGCCAAATACGAGCGGTGTTATGAGGTGTATGAGAGGTGTGGGGCTGAGCTTTGGGTGCAAATTGAGCAAACCTCGTTTGCAACCAGGCCTGCCGAACAAGCCCCAGCGTGGACTTCCGTGGACACGGAGATTTTTAATGGGGACTATTTAAAATGGCCTACCTTTCGTGATCTCTTCACAGCCATTTATGTTAACAATTCTAGGCTGACTCCGGTTTAGAAGTTGTACCAGATTAACGCGAAGACCGCCGGCGAAGCCAAATCCATCGTGGCAATTTTCCGCTTACGAAGGGCGGATTTGACTCCGCGTGGTCCGCGTTTTCTGCCCGATATGAGAACAAGCGACTATTAGTGAATAGTCAGTTAAGCAATCCCAGATTTCTACAGACAATTGGGACTGTCTGTTAGTTTATTTTGTGTCTTCAAAATTGCCGAATCTGACGAGGTCTTTGTGGGAGCAGTCATTATCCCACAAGAACGACATCCCGTCTTGGAACAAATTTAATCAGTTCCTCTGTGAACGTTACCAAACGTTAGAAGTGCTCGAAGACGGTAGTCCATCTTTAAATACGCAGATGTCTTCCAAACATTTACGTAATCTTCCCACTTCTCGGCGGTTAAATGCTCCTTCAGATGACGAGGGATCAAAGATCCGCTTAAATCAAGCAGAAACAATTATGCTTGAACTGCTATGCTCGAGGACACCGTTTGAAAGATTGTAAAAGTTCCTACAATTGTTTTACCTGCAAGAAGCGGCATCAGAGTCTCCTACATCGAAACGAGCTCCTTTCAAATAATCCCTCTTCTACGAGTGCACATACTACTTAAATCTTACAGTCCACTTCTTCAACTCAACAAGAAAAGGTTCAGAGTTCTCATTTCAAAACCCCATGGTGAGTTCTTAGGCACAGCCATTGTCAATATATGGCACAATGGCTCCACATTTCCGGAACGAGCTTTAATTGACCCAGGTTCGGAGGGATCTTTCATCTCTGAAAGATTGTTCCGCCTGATCAAATTGCCGTTCCAACCAGTTCAAGCCAAGATTTCAGGGATCAGTCAAATCCCTTCGACCACTCAGAAGTTGTGTAAGTTTAAGCTGGTATCTCCTCATTGGCCACATATGCGAATCAACACTTTGGCATATCTTTTTCCCAAATTGACAGGCGATTTGCAGTCAGATATGCCAGATCTTCAATTTGCCGACCCGTCCTTCTCCACGAGCGCGCAGGTGGATGTGCTGATAGGAGCTGACATCTTTCCATCAATTATCCTGAAGGGGGTCAAAACCAAGATTTGTGGAAGCCTTCTGGGACAAGAGACGATCTTCGGATGGATTATCTCAGGGCCTGTTCCAAAATTGCTGGCGAGGGCTATATCTTCCTTCTCTACTCAAGTAGTTCCGAAAAATGAAGACCCGTTAGACAAGCTTTTCACCAAATTTTGGGAGGTGGAAGATCTACCTGTTAAACTGGTGGAAGTTTCCCTTTCCGATTCCGTGTGCGAAGAGAATTTCGTCCGCACCACGCGAAGGGACAGATCTGGTAGGTACATTGTCACGTTACCGTTCAGAGCCCCAGATGGCGTTAGCTTAGGTCATCCAAGCTCCATCGCACTGGCTCAGTTCCTCCGCAACGAAGGCCGATTAAATAGAGATCTTCTATTTAAGTAGCAGTACGATGCGGTGATCCAGGAGTACCTGGATATGGGGCATATGAAAAAGTTTATCCAAGCAAAGATTCTAGTAGCTTTTATTTGCCGCACCATGCCGTTATCAAGCCAGACAGCACCACGACCAAAGTTCGCGTTGTATTTAACGCCTCCAATCCATCGTCCAACGGCAAAAGTCTAAATGACATTCTTCATACTGGTCCCGTTCTTCAATCCGATTTGACTGTTCAGGTTCTTAAGTGGCGTTTTCACCGCTATGTGTTTGATGCCGATATCACCAATATGTATCGGCAAATATTAATAGACCCGACGCACACCCCGTTCAAAGGACCTTATTTAGAGACAAGGATGGTCAGTTGTGCGACTACGAGCTCAACACAGTTACCTTTGGGGTAAATTGCGCTCCTTTCCTGGTAATTCGAGTCCTTCAGCAACTGGCTCAAGATATGCAAGCCAAGTTTCCGCGAGCGAGCACTATCCTGTCTGAGCACATGTATGTAGACGATGTTTTATCGGGAGCACACTCTGTCAATGAGGCTGTCACAGACATTCAAGAGCTCCGCGAAGCATTAGAGGGTGCTGGGTTTCCATTAAGAAAATGGACTTCCAATTCCAAGGCCATCATAAAGGGCATTCCAAACGACCATCTCTTATCCGCCGATTTTCTGGAAATTGACGACGCCAGCACTACAAAGACGCTGGGCATTCGGTGGCATTCTCCGCTCGCATGCAAGTCAGATTACACTAAGCGTAAAGTGTTGTCACAGGTCGCGAAGCTGTTTGATCCAGCTGGCTAGTTAGCATCATTTATCGTCCGTGTCAAAATCTTTATGCATCAAATTTGGCTTCGAGAATTAGGGTGGGACGAGCTGCTGTCTCTCGATATTGTCCAGCAGTGGCAAGATTTCCTAACCAGCTATTCCGGCCTGCGAGACATCCGCATTCCAAGGTGGATTCAATCTCAACCAAAGGCAAGACTGCAATACCACGGGTTTTGTGATGCGTCTCAGAGTACATATGGTGCGGCGATTTATGTTCGTACCGAATGCAATTCTGTGGTTTCTGTCCGTCTTCTAGGGGCCAAAACTAGGGTAGCTCGTGTCAAGACAGTCTCCTTGCCACGATTAGAACTGCTCTACTCGCCGAACCCTCGGCAGCGCTCCTGCCTCAACTTCCAGTGGAGAATTTTTAGGATTTCTTCTGGATGGATTCCACAATCGTATTGGCTTGGTTGAACAAGCCCCCTTACAAATGGACCACCTTCGTAGATAATCGAGTTACCAAAATTACCCAGTCCATCGATTCCACGAAATGGGCTCACGTCCGATCAGAGCATAATCCAGCAGACTTGGCGAGCAGAGGTGCCTCACCCCAGGACTTGGTAAACAGTGACCTTTGGTGGCATGGACCCGAGTGGCTCCGTCTCCAGCGAGATCAGTGGGTTGTTTCCACCAACATGGCTCTCGAAACCGACGAGGAAGCTCGAGCCGTCAAGTGCAATGTGGCAAAGGTGCCAACTTTTGAGCTGCTTGACCGTTTTTTTAAGATCGACAAGGCGTTACGAGTCATGGCATACGTGTCCGACTTCATCCAGCGCTGCCGGAACCCTTCGATTCGATTTCCTCAAGAGCTCTGCAACAAGGACCTCGCTCAAGTGATCATTATTCTGCAAAGCCAGCGTTGTGAGTTTGCTATTGAGTATAGTTGTCTGCTTGACAAAAAGCAGATTCCCAAATCCAGTAGTATTTTGAACTTATGTCCTTTTATTGATCAACGAGGCATTCTTCGCTCTTGCGGTCGTGTGAGAGCTTCCAGTTCGTTATACGACGAGCGGCATCCAATTATCCTTCCACCTAATTGTGTTTTTTCGCGCCTCCTGGTCCGCTTCACGCATCTGATTTCCCTGCACGGGGGCAGCCAGCTAACGACTAAAAAATATTGGATTCCGAAGCTGAAAACCATCGACAAGTCCACGATCAATTCTTGCAAGGTTTGTGTAATCCATCGCAAAAGACTCCAAAGCTAGCTCATGGGTGACTTACCAACAGAGAGAGCTTCGTTTTCCCGCCCTTTCACGCACACTGGGGTCGATTTCGCAGGACCCTTCGACATCAAAAACTACACAGGTAGGGCGTGTCTCATCACCAAGGGTTACGTCTGCGTGTTTGTGTGCTTCAGCACAAAGGTAATTTATTTGGAGGCTACTTTCGACCTTACAACGGAAAAGTTTTTAGCTTGGCTGCCCTCATCAAATGTACTCCGATAGCGGGAAAACCTTCGAGGGAGCGTCGTAGGTACTTTCGCAAGAATTTCTGGAATCGGTTAGAACCGGAATTATCTCTTTCAATAACCATCAACGGTTAGCCTGGCGCTTTAATCCCCCAGGCGCTCCACACATGGGAGGATTGTGGGAAGCGGGTGTTAAAAGCTTCAAAACTATATTCAACAAGCCAAATACACTTTCGAAGAACTGTCCATGTCTCAACTCAAGGCCAATCTCTCCGATGTCTGAGGATCCGACCGATCTATTGGCGTTGAGCCCAGGCCATTTCTTGATCGGCGGTCCTCCTCTATTCATAGCCGAGCCGGAAATTACGGAAAAGGCTTTGTCAATCATCAACCGTTGGCAACGTCTTAAAGCTCTCAACCAACAGTTTTGCCTCCGTTGAAAGGAGGAGTACTTAAAGGAACTTCATAAACGGAATAAGTGGCAACTACCGACCCGAAATCTTCAAACTGACGACATGGTGATTGTCAAAGAAGACAATCTACCTTCTAACGAATGGCGCCTTGGTCGGATTCAGGCACTATTTCCAGGCGCGGATGGCTAAGTCCGGGTGGTTGATGTCGCAACCACCCGGGGCGTAATCAAACGGCCTGTTGCTAAACTCGTACTCCTTCCTGTAGATACTCAAGTCCACGTCCGAAAGTCCAACTAGCCGTGTGGTGTCCATATAAATGTATCGTTTTCTTTTTCCTTAGTAATACCGTACAATTTAATCTTCATTATCAGCAATATGGCATCGCACTTTGGATCCGACCAACCTGGCAACGTCATCCCTTTCCGTTGCAGAGTGTGCCGTGGAGTCCACGCTCTACGCAAATGCCACCGGTTCCTCAAGCTCTCCGAAGAGAAGCGCCTCCGGACAGTGCTTGTCAATAAGTACTGCGCCAATTGCCTGGCTCACCAGCACTCCGGTGGCTCTTGCCGAAGTGGCGATCGATGTCGGATCTGCGGCAAGGACCATCACACACTGATCCATCTTGGCGACCACGCATCGCGCTCCTCGCGCCCTCCGCGCTCTTCGCATTCTTCGAGCGATCCGCGCTCTTCCAGGTCTGCGCAATTTGCACGCGCTCCGCGTTCGTCACATCGCAATCCAAGGGCACGCTCACCGTCGTTCTGTTACATTTCTGCAATCAACCCCTCAAGAACGTATATTTTCAAGTTCAATAAAGATATATATATATAAACCGAAACCAAAACTTGTGTTTCAACCTCAAACAATTCGACGTTGGAATATTTGCTGCGATCCTCCACTACAACATTATGAAAAACGACCATGTTTTCTTTTTATATCACATATTTCCAAAACAAATTTTTAAATTTTTAGGTGTTTTTCAAAAAAAGAACGTCGGTATGCCACCTCAGGATGGGCTCACATTATTATTTTATAGCGGGTCAACGATTCCGAACCCAAGAAATTGGAAAATTTAAAAAAAGGGTTTTTCGCT
Organism: Drosophila neotestacea; assembly: GCA_035044365.1. NCBI lineage: Eukaryota > Metazoa > Arthropoda > Insecta > Diptera > Drosophilidae > Drosophila > Drosophila neotestacea. The sequence continues at coordinate 97,702 of JAWNMD010000857.1, forward strand.
CCGGCCTACTGCAAATCAGGCAAAAAGTTCTAAATTGTATACGAGTGCACTCTTATAGTCACATGCAAGCTGACGGTTATTACCCAATTTGATATCCATAAAAAAAATTCTAGCTTCTACATTTTTAAACCGATCTTAACAGTTGAGACAGTTTTATATAGAAAAATGTTAGGGCTATATATGAAAAATAAGCATTATGTGGAAAAAGATCATGTTTTCTTTTTATATCACATTTTTCCCCAAATTTTTTAATTTTTGCGTGATTTTTCAAAAAAGAACGTCGGTGCGCAACCTCAGGATGGGCTCCAAAAAATCTGGTTTTATGCACACATTATTATTTTATAGCGGGATTCCGCACCCAAGAAATTGGAAAATAAAAAAAAAGTGTTTTTCGCTCCGGCCTACTGCACATACCCTGTGGCCCATATCATATAGCTGCCATAGAAACAATCAGGTGCAAGTTAAACTTTTGTATGAAGAGATTTGTTGTTCTTAGAGCTATACAAAACTCACAGATCTCTTTATTTCTTACTATTTGCTACATTCTGAGAAAATTTGGTCAATATCGAATATACATATCTGCAATAGGAACAGCGGCTCTTTATTTATTTATTGTCAGACTATTAACAGTCGACACAAAAACTTAGCTTAAATTAAATTAACAATCCAAATTTTACATTTTAGATTAAACTCTAGAATTTAATATTAAGCTCTAGAGGAAATAAAATAAGCATAAAAATTTAAAGGGAAATAATTGGTCCAACATTTGTTGCAAGGGGAAAACCCAGAAAAAACCCAACCAGACCAATAATAAATTAGATTAGTTAGTTAATTGTGTTAATATTGAAGTCTTAGTAGCAAGCAATGAACTGTTAAAATTAGCCATGCAATACAAGCTATTATAATCGCTACATAGGATACGAAAAGGTTCATGTGATTCCCAGTTAGTTGTACAGAGTTGGAGTGATAAAGGATACAAGTTACGAGTAATTCTAGAGTGTACGTTAAAAGCTATTCTGTCCAATAAATTAGCAGAGTCAATTTGACCCAAAAGTAATTTATGAATAAAAATAACTCCAAGGCTAATTCTACGGTTAGTAAGAGAGGGAAGATTAATTAATAATAGTCTACTAGAGTATGATGGCAGTTGAATATCTGTGTTCCGACTCAAACCACGAAGACCGAACTTTAGGAATTGTTTCTGTAGGATTCTAATCTGGCTCGGTGGGAGTCATATTGTGGCGACCATACGAATGAGCCATACTCAAGAATTGGTCGAACAAGAGATGTATATAAAAGTCTAGTTACATACGGATCGTCAAATTCTATAGACCATCGCTTAAAAACCCAGAGTCTCCATAGCCTTATTGGATACCATTGCAACATGTTTATCAAATTTCAGTTTGTGATCTAGAATTACTCCCAGATCATTAACTGAATTATTAGAATTATTTAAACTCTCCAGAGTAATGCCATTAAGTGAATATTGTGAAGTGTGGCGTAAAGATCCGTAGAAAGTTATAACTTTACATTTCAAGATATTAAGATTTAAAAGATTGACTTTGCACTATAAAGAGACTGCATCTAAGTCTGTTTGGAGAAGGCTACCAGAGAAAGGATCGTTATACGATAACCAAATCTTGATATCACCTGCGTTCATAAGTGCGGAAGAGTGGTTTAAAACCGATGGAAAATCATTTATAAACAATGTAAATAGCAATGGGCCAAGGTGACTACCTTGCGGTACATTGGGTGTTATTTAAACAGGCTTAGAAATTGAGTTTTTGAAGATTTTTGGGTTCTATTACTTAATTAGTTAGAAATCAAAAGAATTAGATTGTTCGAAAACCCTATTAGCTCAAGCTTATGGAGTAGTATTGAGTGATTTACGTAGTCAAACGCTTTACTAAAATCAGTATAGATAATGTCAGTTTTCTTCTTATTCTTAAACCCAAGAGAAGTAACCTAAGGAAGGTTAGTGGTAGTAGATCTATATTTCACAAACCCATGCTGGGTAGGTGAGATAATAGATCTATATAAGAGTTGAAAATGAGAGGTGATTTCTGTGATTATTGGGCTATAAATACAGTTAATACCAATTAACTTATGGGGATATAGTTGATCAGCACTGTAGGTTCTCATGGAGTATTTAGTTTGCAAACAGTCAGCAAATAAATCAGCTATAGACTGTTCAGTATTCGCAAGGATAATAGTAAAGTTAGGAGAAAGTGAGTACTCAACCGATTTACGTTTCGAGTTTACAAATTTGTAGAACTGCTTAGGTTCTTTAGAAAATTCCAGCTTACAGCGCTGCCGATAATCATTATAACAATTCGAGTTTAACGCAATAAAATTAGCCAGAGTAACTTCGTATCGAATAAAATCAAAAGGATTTCCCGATTTTTAGACCCAGTACTTTAATAAAGTACAAATGGGTCTATTAAGTTTGTGCAAAAAAATGTGCGTAACAGGCAGAAGGAGGCGTGGCAGACCCCATAAAGTATATATATTCTTGATCAGCGTCAACAGCCGCGTCGATATAGCCATGTCCGTATGTCTGTCTGTCTGTCCCTTTTTGTGTCGCCTAGATCTCGGAGACCATAAGGGCTAGAGACACCAAATTTGGCTTGTACGTGCATCTATATCTCCCATTGATCGAGTTTGTTTTAGATTTTTCCCACGCCCCTCTCCGCCCCCGGAAATTGAAATACAACATTTTTAAATCGAATTACAGGAGCACCTCTATGCTAGCGCCTTGACATATGATAAACACTATAGTCCAAACCTGTCCTGCAAATTTCATTCAAATCGGATGATAAGAGCGGAAGTTATTCAACTAACAATATAACGGGCAAAAGGAAGAAGAAGACACGCTAGCGACCTCTATGTCTTCGTAGTGGCGCCATCTATTGAATGGTACGCAACATTGAAGAACAATCTATAGTGAACGCTTTTCACTCAAAAAGTACTGGGTCTCCTACTGTCGAGGTTGCTCCACTGTAGATTACTGCATTTTATAAATTTTGCTCGGATCTAACATTTTTTAGATGTGTTAATTCTTTAGAGAAGCAAGGAGGCTTAACAGAACTTATAGGAGTTACTAGCGGAACACAATCTTCAAATAAAGAATTTATAGTTTCATAAATGACATCCTCCAAATTATTACAATACTTTAATTGAGACCAATCTGAACAAGCAATCAGGTTGTTTAGCTTATTAAAATCAGTTTTCATATATCATCGCTTGCGTAATGTTGGTTGTGATAGTGAGTCAACTTCCCTTAAAGGTAAATTTATTGTTACGTTAAGAGTGGAATGGTAAGGGTCTTCTGGTGTTGCCAATGGGTCAATCCCAGATACGATGGTATTGGTATTGGAAAAAGGATTGATTTTGTCCAAAGATAATTCAGAGAGACCTTTAAAAAAGTCATGGAAACTGTCTGGCATAAGAGATTGTGAGTCATTGGTAGTGAACCAATAAACTCTGGGGAGATTAAATTACTATTGAGAAAGAGATTTGTAAGTTTACTATTAAGACCACGTACACTTTGATGAGCTAGTGAGATAGAGGAAGTTCGTTTTTTGGAACTCTAAAAGCCGATGCCCCAGAAGTGGAGGGGCCGTCACCTGAGATCGGAGTCCGATCTTTCTTTCGGTTAGAGTTCCCCTTTTATTCAGCAACAAACGTGTTCTTAGCCCAAATACTTTCTTGACAAATCATGTCAAACGATTGCTCTGAGCAAGCTATTTTGAAGGAAGAAACTTCTCTAGGGTATTTAAAATGTAATTTTTCCACCAGAATGTCAGGGTCCTGTATTTTTTGTTGGATATGGACCTTTAGATCATATTCAGTCTGATCTTTGACAAGCCTAGAAACAAAAACTTGCTTCTTAGCTTTTGGTGGCAGAATAGGCTGGATAGGCATAGATATACGAGGTGGTGCAGCAGATACAGCATTGCAGATACCCTAGGCGCTTGATATTCCAATGTCAGTTGGTGGAACATCAATAGAAACGGAAGAAATTGACTGCAGAGGCGAGGGGGAGATGGAGTGAATTGTTGCACACTCTGATCGCTCTCTAAGTGTGGTCCGGTACTACGAGAAGAACGTCCAGATTTTTTCACCCCGGCAAGTCTAACAGCGCCATCTCAGACTATCTACCAATACAAAAATTACAAAAATTGAAGATACATACAACAATTTAATCAAACAAGCTAATGAATTCGAAATATTATTACAAATTCAATATCTAACAGAAAAACTCGAAAGAAAAATGAATGGCATAATACTGTTTTTACACTGCCGCATCATTGTCGAAGGTGCGGAAAAATGATGCGCGTCGTTTACACTGGAGCCGCATCTTTTTTTGACAATGTTAAAACAGTATTACTTACCACGTCTGTTTACCTTAGTAGGCCGAATAGTTGAAAAATGATGCCGGCCTACTAAGGTTAACAAACGATACCCCATCGATACCCCGAAAAATTGCAGTATTAAAAAAAAATACTAACAGAATACGGCAACACTTGCCAATGATGCGTCGCATGATTTAAGATGCGGCCGCATCATTGTCTTCTTCTATCCACAGGGTTCTTATGGGCATCATTGCCGCATGTTCCGTTTAACGGAAAAATCCAATGATGCGGCCCAGTGTAAACACAGTATTATTGTTTGACAGTAAATAAATGAAGTATTAAAAAGGTTTCAAGGCTCTGCTTATAATTGTTATTTTACTTTAAAGATATATTGATAACTGAAATCTAATGTAAAATCTTTAATCAAAGTGATGGTAAACTTTAAAAAAAACTAGTTTATACTGATAAGAATTCTTAAATGTAAATTAAATTCTCTTTGCTAATTTATTTTTGTTTATACTTTTATTAGTTAATTCGTTAACATCAGTTTTATTTCAATTAGAGATTAACTTAAAAGTTATCGTAACGCTGAGCAATCCAGTTAATACCTATAAAGTCAAGTAGTAATTGAGTAGCCCTCGCTTAGAATGAGTCTAAAGCTTACACGCAACAGCGCCGTTGGCGCACAATTTGTGCGCTGCAATAAAATAAAATTAAAATTTGAAACATAGCGAAACCTGCCGTAGGGTAGTGTGGATTTCCTACCGAATTACCCCGATCACGCTAATGTAAAAGCGAATGAGACTTTTACACGAACTCGGAGTGCAATCCTCTGAGTCGTGCTGCGGCAAATTAGTACATTTTTCTGCGGAATATTTCCTTCTGGGCACACGACAGGTTGGGACTATAGTGTATATCATATGTACCAAAAATTAAGGCACTAGCATTAAAGGTGAAATTTTGTATTTCAATTTCCGGGGCGGAGGGGGGCGTGGCAAAAATCTAAAACAAACTTGATTAATGGGAGTTATAGATGAACCTACATGCCAAATTTGGTGTCTCTAGCTTTTATGGTCTCTAAGATCTAGGTGACACAAAAAGGGACAGACAGACGGACATGGCTATATCGACTCGGCTGTTGATGCTGATCAAGAATATATATACTTTAAGGAGTCTGCCAAGCCTCCTTCTGCCTGTTACGCACATTTGCACAAACGTAATAGACCCATTTGTACTTTTTTAAGAACTGGGTCTAAATATATAAGTTAACGATAGTCAACCGACTTTTGCATTCTCTTACTCCCTATACAAGAGCAATGCCAAATAGTTTGGGATTCGTAGGTGGTACTCATATTGTAAGAGTATCAACGCTACGACTCCAACGTTCGATGGCTTGCAGGTGGTTTTGGTTTAAGCTGATAAGCATCAGCGGTAAACGGGATGAGGCCTAAAAAAGGAATTTAGAAATTTGGGAAGCGTGGACCTAGGGCGATTGAGACAGACGTAATAAATAAGAATCATTCAAATTTGTCTCCAATTATTAATCCACGTGGTACCAATCACACGTGCGGAACTTCATGGGACAACTGGCCTCATCTCTGTCGAGCTTTGACCAGCAACGCACATCATAGCCGCAGGCCTTCGCCGCCGCTTGTGCCAAAGGGTGCAACGGAGACTACGGTGCACTTCATCCAAAAGCCACGTCAACTAAAGAAGATAACTGGATATAACTGGCGCCCAACAAAGTCTACGACCCCGACTAGCTGCTGTACCAAACTCGCAGCCACGAGACTAAAAACAGGCAACTTATTAAATCATTGTCACACCAGAGTGGACTGCTCAGGGCAGCGAAGACGAGTAGTTACGCTGAATGAAGAACAAAAGCAGACATGTAAGTGGAAGTTTTTTTCAATATCGCCCAACTTTAACTGAAAATTAAAAAGTGAATTAAAAAACGGAAAAAACTAAGTGAGAAACGTAATAGATTGATTTCAAATTTTCGTTCTTAATTAGTAAAAGAAATAAGAAGGTTAATTTAGTGAAAATTTTTAATCGAGCTTCTTGTTGTGTTATTCTATTCTCCTTATTGCTACATTCGTGCAATGATACCTAATTAGAGGTCGACAGGTACATAAAGTGGTCCCCGAGGTAGTAGTGTACGAGCCAGTAAAGATTGTGAGTGGGGTGGAATGTAATGAAGGCCTAGATGCCGTAAAGTCACTGCCAGATTTTCTCGGCTCAGATGAAGAATATGTGCCATGGCCTTATGACGGCAGTTCAAAGCATCACCAAGCCGTTTTAATAATTCGCAATCGTATTAAAGGGGCTGCGAACCCTGTGTTGTCTTCCTTTAATACAGTTTTAAATTTTGATGCGATCATTAGCCGACTTGACTTCACATATTCAGACAAGCGTCCCTTGCACCTTCTTGAAAGAGAACTGTCTATCCTTAGACAGGGCTCAATGTCCATAGTGCAGTTTTACGAGGAGGTTGAGAAAAAACTAACGCTTATTGTTAATAAAACGACTATGACACATGAACCCTATCAGGCCTTATGAATGACACACATAGGGCAAATGCTTTGCGCGTTTTTATTTCTGGCCTAAAGAAAAACCTCACAGACATATTATTTGCGACTCAACCTAAAGATTTGCCATCGGCACTTGCACTGGCCCAAGATCCAACCATGATCGGTATGCGTTCGCGTCGCAATATACTAAGTCCTTTGAGGATAGAGGCTACAGACAGACCCAACAACAAGGGCGTGCTGGCCAGGGATGGCCTGAAAGCAGTTCTGACCAACAATCTAGGCATGGTGTCCATTTTTCACCAGAGAGTGAGCTCCTCGCCAAGTGAGCACAGCTGCACGTGACCCTGTTGAAAAAATGGATGTAGATCCGTCGTCTTCACGGTATAGGCAGCCTACCAACTTCCAGCAGCAACAAAGCCAACAATCGCCTGCTCAGGACCACGCTATGCCTCAAACGTCTGGAAGTAGTAGACAACAGGGTAACTATAAGAGGGTTGCGAGTTCGCAGAGGGTGTCGGATCAGAGGCGCCAGAGAGTCAACCATTTGTCACAAGAAGACCAGTCAGACGAACAGTACAATGAAGCAGCCGAGGACGCTGCGGCCGATATAGATGCTGGCCAGTAGACTAACTATGAGGATGACGACGTTAATTTTTTAGCGGAGCGTCCCTGCTTCCGTTCGTACAACGGACAGTTGCAGGGAAACTACGAAAATTTTTGATAGATACAGGGGCAGCAAAAAGCTATATCAAAGACAGTATAGAAATGCCAACTCCGATCCCTGTGTAGTCTCCTTTCAATGTTCAATCTATTCATGGCTGTAATAAAATAAAGAAGAAGTGCTACCTAAATATCTTTGGTGTAAGTAGCCCACTTTTCCTTCTACCCGGACTTTCTATTTTTGATGGCATAATAGGACTTGACCTACTAGCACAGGTAGCATACATTGATCTTGAAAGAAAGGCTATAATCGTCAATGGGTGTGTTGAGGCACTACAGTTTCACAGTTGCGCGCAGGTTAATTTCACAGATATTAATGACATAGTTGTTCCACCTGAAGTACAGACGGAGTTTAGGCAAATGATGTCTTCAAATTTAAATGCTTTTGCAGACCCGAATAAACTGCTGCCCTTTAACACAAAAGTGGCGGCAAATATCCGGACAGAGGATAATGATCCAGTTTATTCTAAAATGTATCCTTTCCCCATGGGAGCTTCAGATTTCGTAAGCAAAGAAATCAAAGTTCTGCTCAAAAACGGTATTATTCGACCATCAAGTTCTCTCTATAATAACCCCATATAGGGTAGGGTTTAGGTAGGGTATAGGGTTGTAGGAAAAAAGGGTACCGATGAATCGGGGTCGCCTAATAATAGATTGGTTGTTGATTTTAGGAATGCTTCCAGCATTTTCCAAAGAGCAATAGATGACGTCCTTCGAGAAAGAATTGGTCATTCCTGCTACGTTTACGTAGACGACGTCATCGTTTTTTCAAAAACAAAAGAGAAGCATGTTTTTCATGTTGGCGAGGTACTTAACAGATTGCACGACGCTAACATGAGGGTGTCAAGACAAAAATCTCAATTTTTTATGGAAAGTGTGGAGTTTCTCGGCTTTGTTGTCTCAAATGAAGGTATCAGAACGAGCTTAGATAAAGTGAGGGCCATTAAAGAATTCAAAAAGCCCAGTAACGTTTATGAGCTGAGGTTATTATTAGGCCTTGCTAGCTACTACCGATGTTTCATCAAGGATTTCGCAACGATAGCGAGACCCTTGACTAATATCCTAAAAGGAGAAACTGGTAAAGTTAGCAGGTATCCATCAAAGAATATGTCTGTTGATTTCGATAAAGCCCAAATCAATGCGTTTGACAGACTGAGGAGTATTCTTGCCTCAGAAGACGTAATTCTACACTGCCCAGATTTTTCACGACCATTTGACCTGACAACAGACGCTTCTTCTACGGGTATAGGTGCGGTCTTATCGCAAAATAAAAGACCGATAACCATGATTTCGAGAACGCTGAAGAACAGCGAAATTAACTACGCCACGAATGAGAGAGAGCTTTTGGCGATTGTATGGGCCTTGGACACCCTACGTCATTACCTTTACGGAAAAAATTACATCAACATCTACACTGACCATCAGCCTCTCCCATTTGCGGTCTCCGATAAAAGCCCGAACTCTAAGATTAAGCGCTGGAAAGCGCGCATCGAGGAGAGGTTCTGTATAAGCCAGGAAAGGACAACTACGTAGCGGACGCCTTGTCGCGCCAGAATGTTAATGCTTTACAGGATGCGCCAGAGTCAGATGCCGCGACGATACACAGCGAAGCGACGTTGACTCATGTTATCGAATCTACTGACAAGCCGCTCAACTGCTTTCAAAACCAGATATTTCTGGAAGAAGCAACTACCTCTAATCACAGGATATTTATACTGTTCGGGTCAAAGACACGGCACCTTATCCGTTTAGCAGTAGGGAGGGTTTGCTAGATTTGGTAAAGAATGTTGTAACTCCTAACGTGGTAAATGCGATACACTGCGAGCTGCCGATTTTGGCCCATATTCAAGATAAATTGGTTAAGCTATTTCCCGCTACCAAGTTCTGGTACTGCAAGACTAGGGTAGCAGATATTGTCAGAAGAGACGAGCAAAAGGAAATAATGATCATAGAGCATAACAGGGCTCACAGAGCTGACCAGGAGAATGTTAAGCAGGTTTTACTCGATTATTATTTTCCAAAAATGGGCAAAATAGCAACCGAAGTGGTCGTAAATTGCAGAGTTTGCGAGAAGGCAAAATACGACAGGCATCCAAAAAAATAGGAACTTGGAGTGACTCCAATCCCTTCGCGCGTAGGTGCGATGTTACATATCGATATATTTTCAACAGCCGGAAAATATTTGACAATAGTTGACAAGTTTTCCAAGTTCTCATTGGTGCAGCCGTTCCCTCGCGCTCCATTGAAGATGTTAAAGCTCCAATTTTGCAGTTGATCAATGTTTTCCCGAATATTGGGACCATATACTGCGATAATGAACCGGCTTTTGTTTCTGAAACAATCCGATCTTTGCTAAAAGGACAATACGGCATAGATGTGGTTAACGCTCCCCCGTTGCATAGCACTTCAAACGGTCAAGTGGAGAGGTTTCATAGCACTCTATTAGAGATTACCAGATGCTTGAAGCTGCAACGGAAGATAGATGATGTTGTTCAGTTATTTCTCCAGGCAACTATAGATTATAATAGAACGTTTCACTTGGTAACGAAGAGAAAACCAATTGAGGTTGTCTATGCGAGCGCAGACCCTGCTCCGGACATAGTGGGGAAACTAACGAAGGCACAGCAGGAGCAGCTGAGTCGAAATAATCCGGCTCGGCAAAATAGGGTGTTTGAAGTAGGGGACACGGTTCTGGTAAAATCCAACAGACGCTTGGGAGACAAGCTTACCCCATATTTCTATAAGTAGAAAACACAGTTGAAGCCGATCTAGGAACCACCGTTCTCCATACTTTCTCGATTTTTCACTCAAGCGGCATTGACCTGCGAAGTACTTGCCAAATTTTCTCAATAAACTTAGTGAAATCATGAAAAATCATAATTAATTTAAGCAAATTTGTGGCGATTCTGAAGAAAATTTGCACGAACATCATTGTAGCTCAGCTACTTGATGTGGCTAAAATGAATGTAATATACTCTATACTTTGTATCAAAACCTAAACATATAAGAATTTCCTGGTCCATGCTAGTTTTGGTAGAAGGCATCACAGTCGGCGCTTCCTTGAAAAATGGCTCACCTGCTGCATCATTTTGTAAAAGACGTGAAATATATATATAACACCTAGATTTCAGAAACTATGGAAGCTTTTCGACTTTGCTTTTCATCACTATTTGCTCTTTCCGATACTAATTTTGTCTAACTTGCTCCATTGTAACTTTATGGATATTTTCTGCTTACGACCTGTGCATCTTAGAGTTCTGTAGTTATTTGTGAGTTGTTGGCTTCTTTATTTACATTTGCGTTTTACGTATTGAAATGTCAGAAAGTACTCCCATATATATATATATATATATATATATATATTTATAAAACTCTTTGTGCAACATAGCTGAGACATAATTATCGTGCAATAAGACGGGATTTTTTGATATCCCCACTGGAAGGGGCTAAAATGGGGGTCAAAGGTCAAAATTGCTTAGTATGAAATTTTTTTTGTTTTTTGAGCTATCTTAACCAAACTCACAGATTACGTATTTCTTACTCACTGCTACATCCTGAGAAAATTTGGTCAAGATCGGGCCACTATATCATATAGCTGCCATAGGAACAATCAGATGCAAATTAAAACTTTGTATGAAGATCTTTGTTATTTTTTCAGATATCTCAACCAAACTCACAGATTATGGATTTCGTAGTCATTGTAACATTCTGTAAAAATTTGGTCAAGATCGGATCACTATATCGTATAGCTGCCATAGGAACAGTGGCTTTTAATGCTATTAATAAACAATCAAAAGAAGATGGACAGGGGGATGGGGTGGAGGAGGGGGGAGTGTTACGATTCATTAGTGTTGCGACTTTCAAAATCAATTTTCAGTATATGGCATTGTTACTCGCTCTTGCTGCCATAATCCAATTGCAGCGAAAACTTTAAAACAGCGAGCAGCGAAAATGTAAATTCTCTATCTATATACATAAAACTCTTTGTCCTGACTGACTCACTCACTGAGTCATCACGCTGTAGGCCAAACGGTTCAAGATATTGAGATGAAATTTTTACACAACATAGCTGAGACATAATTATCGTGCAATAAGACGGGATTTTTTGATATCCCCACTGGAAGGGGCTAAAATGGGGGTCAAAGGTCAAAATTGCTTAGTATGAAATTTTTTTGGTTTTTGAGCTATCTTAACCAAACTCACAGATTATGTATTTCTTACTCACTGCTACATCCTGAGAAAATTTGGTCAAGATCGGGCCACTATATCATATAGCTGCCATAGGAACAATCAGATGCAAATTAAAACTTTGTATGAAGATCTTTGTTACGATTCATTAGTGTTGCGACTTTCAAAATCAATTTTCAGTATATGGCACTGTTACTCGCTCTTGCTGCCATAATCCAATTGCAGCGAAAACTTTAAAACAGCGAGCAGCGAAAATGTAAATTCTCTATATTATATAACGTACTACTTATTACTATTATCTTAAGTCCAACTATAGGGAAAAATTGAATTTACAATTCCCGATATCTAATTAGAAATGACATAAGGTCTGGCTATAGCTGTGAGAAATGTTTCCTATTTTCACTCCACATTTTTCCCCGAGATTTCAGCGAGCGTAGCGAGCCGGGGGTTGGCGAGCAAACCCCCTAGTATCAGTATAAAGCTGACCTTATTTTTTTCATTTGTCTTTGAATTTTAAAGTAAAAAAATCGTAAAATAAAAGACAAAAAAAATTAAATATTTGTTAAACTATTGATTTAAATTAAAAACAATGTAATTATGATTAGTAGATTCATTAGTTTTCGGAGTCTGCAACATTTTTTAAAATCGGCTATGCCGTTATCGAGAAATTAATCAAGCACCTCATGAAAAAACTAAAAAAAAAACAGTCAAATTAAAAAAAATTACACACAGGAAAAATTTTGTTATGTCGATATATTTAATCTTTGTGTGCCAAAAGTGGCAAATATTTTGTTGGTAGGCAGCTACAAGCAGAGTTGCCAACACAACATGTTATGGTAGCCCCTGATTACAGAAAACATCGATATCGACGTTCAGCTCTAAGTAAGTTTAAGAAAGATTCGTTAATCAAAAACGGATCAACTGAACAATATGAACTATATAGTTCATGAAGTACTGAATAATTTAATTCGTTCATTTTGATGACCCGTTCAATTGAATTTATTCAGAACTAAACGACCCAACTCTGCAGATGAACCAATCAGAGGCTACCAAAACGACTCAAGTTTGCAAAAAGTGTAGGAGCTAAAATTGATAAAGGTATTGGTGGAATTAGGCAATGACATTTTGAATGAAGGTTAGGAATAGGTCAGGAAAGGCCGTCGATTTCTCCTCACCAATCAGAGGCTACCAAAACGACTCAAGTTTGCAAAAAGTGTAGGAGCTAAAGTTGATAAAGGTATTGGTGGAATTAGGCAATGACATTTTGAATGAAGGTTAGGAATAGGTCAGGAAAGGCCGTCGATTTCTCCTCACGTGGATGGCAACAGGTGCGATGGCTGCTGAAACGCAGTTCTTTCAGCCCAATGAAAACATGTGTGACGTTGCAGAAAAGCGCAGCTTAGTGCAACAAGCAGCATTCTAAGCACACGTGAATGGGGATTTATTTATTTATTTAATGTCGACTATTTGCAATCGACAGGTAATTGTTTACATTATAAACTATAAATATTAAAACTTAAAAAATGGTTTAAAGTAAAAAAAAGAAAATAGAAAAAAAGTTAATACATATATAATGGGCAATTTCAAAATTAAGATCAATTACTCAGATCCAACATTTGTTGCGAGGATTGGGGAAAACCCACGAAAACCCCAATCAGCTCTGATATCATGTTAGTCATAGTTATTATGAGTTAAAGATAAAAATATAGATGTTTTAATAATAAAAGTAGAGGCATCTGCATTGAAGACATGATTAAGTCTATTATAGTCCGTACAGAGCACTCGAAAGGGTTCATGCAGGGATTAGTTATTACTACAAGGATTAAGGGATAGTGGTACATAATTACGGGTATACCTGGCAGAAACTGAGAAATTAATTTGACTCAATAAATAAGAAGAATCAATTTCGCCAGCTACTAATTTAACCATAAACATGACACCAAGACGGTTAGCTAAAATGGGTAGATTAATTAAAAGAAGTCTACTAGTATACGGTGGTAAATTAAAGCCTGAAACCCAGTTAATTCCTTGTAAAGCAAATCATAGAAATTGTGGAGACCAAACACACGAACCATATTCCAGAATCGGACGAACAAGAGATACATAAAGTAAATTTGTCGTATAAGGGTCATCAAATTCCTTTGCCCATCGTTTGATGAACCCAAGAACTTGAGTCGCCTTACTGACCGTTAAAGCAACATGTATATCAAACTTCAGTTTATGGTCGAGGAGAATACCAAGATCATTTACTTCATCTATTCTAGTAAGAGGTACCAAATCAAGGGTATAATTGATGATGTGAGGCAAGTGTCTATTGAAAGCCGTAACCTTGCATTTAGGACAATTAAGACTTAGTAAATTAAGTTTGCACCACTTAATAAAGTTATCAATATCTGCTTGCAGTAAATCAGAGTAGGAACTGTCGTTAAATGACAGACAATTTCACAACATCAGCATACATTAAAATGTTAGAGTTTAGAATAATAGAAGGAAGATCGTTAATAAAGAGTTTAAAAACAGAGAGCCAAGATGATTAACCTGAAGAACACCAGAAAACAACGTTTTATGTTCTGTTAGTAAGGTAATCGGATAACCATGTAAGAAGATTATATGGAAATCCAATTAAATTCAATTTATTAAGTAGAAGACCGTGGTTAACAGAGTCAAATGCTTTACTGAAGTCGGTATAAATAACATCAGTCTGCATTTTATTTTTAATATCCTTGATCACTACAGAAGAAAATTTGAGCAGGTTTGTGGTTGGAGATATATGTTTCACAAAACCATGTTGGTCAGATGAAATTATAGAACTACAAAAATGAGTAAGTTGGGAAGTTATAATTTTCTCAAAAAGTTTAGGTGTAGCAGACATTTTTTAAATTGGCCTATAGTTGTTAATGCAACTCTAATGTCCACTTTTGTGTAACGGAATGTTATGTGATTCCTTCCAAATAAAAGGGAATGAGCAAGATGCAACAGATAAATAAAATATGTCTATGAAAAAAGAAAAAATATTTTTGAACAAAAAATTTTTCCTGACACTATTTATATTGTTTAAAGAAACTTTTTGGTATCAAAAAACCAGTATTTTACAAAAATTCAAAAAATTCGATGGGTACTTAATGGGTTAAGAACATTTTTGTATCATTCACACGGGATTCAAAAGACCTTTCCATTGATACCAAAATGTGCATGAAGTAACTTCAAATGACAAGAAGATTCAACTTTAGTTTTGTGTAAATATTTTTGACTACCCCTGTATATCAGGCAAGTTAAAGTCTCCCAATACACATAAATAATCTCTATCATAAAGTTTAGAGGTATCAATCGTATATTAGAAAAGTGTTCAAGATAAACAGAAAGATCTAACTTCGGCGAGATATAGGAACAGGTTATATAAATAGAAGTTTGACAAACAGTTAACTTAATAGCAACAAACTCAACATTAGGAATGTCAGAATCAACTGCGATTAATACGCCGCCACCCACTCGTGACAAACGGTCACATTTGTAAGTGGTGTACTTGTTAGTGAATAACGACAAATTAGATATTTCAGGCTTTAACCAAGATTCAGTGAAGGCAAGAATTTTATAATCAAAAGAGATACTATTTAAATATAGATAAGTTAATTTAGATTTAAGGTCTCTAACATTTTGGTACGCTAACACAAAAGGAAAATTAAGTTTATTGAAAGACTCGATGGATCAACTGGTTCAACTGTAGATAAATTTATTGGTAACGAGACAGTAGGTCTACTTTTTTTTATGAGGAGTAAACTCTTTGATAAGCAAATCATTAGGCCAAAATTTTTTACAACAAATTGTTAATTTTAATTCCGGCGGCACATTCAATTTTAAAGATGACAATTTTTTTAAGCTATTTCTAGCTATTTTTTTGATCGTTTTAGCTATTTTAGCTTATGAAATTCTGCCAACACTGGTAGGGACATCTATGGCCTATATTAACACCAATAAATTGACAAACACATATACACTGTAGTGTAGTGTATTTGCGCGAGGACGTGTTTGCGAGAGGCGCCCAGAGTCGCAGGTGTCTATAGGCGTCCCCTGCAAGCAACAACAAACGACTGTATATGCAGGTCAATGACAGGACGCTTGCCTGTTTTTCGCCGTGATGGCGAGGTGATGACACAGTTGCACAGACCCCAGGACTGTGTTTGTATTCGGCGTGGGCGGCTTTGATCGTGCTCAGGTACTCTCTTGAGTGGAAGAAAAGCCCATATTTTCTTACTCAATTGTAAACAGTTAATCATGCTGTCCTCGTCGGTCAGCTGATCAATACGCGGATGACAACTTAAGCTTAGCTCGGTCAGTGTTGGGCAGTGAGATCACATAGTACGCACGAGCACACAGATGGTGCAACAAGAATTGGCGGGTGGAATTTTCAAATTGGGAATTTACAATTCTAATTTGACTTTATTTTTAAGATAAATGCTATGTAAGTACAATTTTTTTAACAGAAGCTGGCGCTTCTATACCGCGTGGGATATCATCACAGGTGCTTCAACAAATATTGCACAGATGGCGCCACGATACAGAAGGTTAAAGTTTGAATTTGTTTTCACATTTGAACCAAGAATTTTGTTTTAATTTATTTGTAAATTGAAATACACAGCATTGAATTACACTCCCCTCTCAAAAAATTTCTTAGGGTGTCTGTATCGTAGCGGTCGACCCTGGGGTCTGAGTCGTATCGGCCGGCAGCACCACATTACCTGGCAGCAGGTATAAAGCTGCAATAAAATCCACGGTGCGTCTGTCCTCATAGTGAGCGCTCCCGTGGTCTGCGTCTATGTTGAATCAGCCGGCAACACTCATCCTGGCACAAGGTAAAACTCAACCTACAACAATGTGGAAAGTCTGGAATAAACTTAACTACTCCAGGGGGCAACCACCATAGTGGAAATTCACCCGCGTCAACTGGCGCGGCTAGGGCAGAGATTCTGGAAGACCTAACCACCATTCTCCCCACCCCTGTTACACCAGTGGACCACTTGGCTGGTGCATCAGATAATGTTACAAGGAAACAAAATGGAAACCCATTCGCTAGCAGCTCAAAGATAAAGCCATCTCCACCTGTGGTACCGCAGTCGGCACCACCAGCGGTGCGCGATTACGTATTTACATTCACGGCACAAATAAACGACGGAGAAACACATAAAAGGATCAGGGAGCAAGCCAGCCCGCAAGGCCAAGCGAGGAAAACACCTCCTAAAAAGCAAAGAGGACCCTGTGCATCCCCCAATGCTGAAATGATCGATCTCGGAGAAATCCTGGACGTCTTAATTTTTCTTTCGACGGATGTGAAGAACATCTCCGATAAGGTGTGCCTGGAGATAAAATATCTTTCAGAATGGGCAATAGCAGACGATGTAACGCTGGAGGGTGACCTGCCGACGGAATGAGCGCCAAGACTACGCAAGGGCTATGGCGGCTCACAGATAGCATCGTTGCTTTTCCATCGCTGAAAAGCTGAGGACGATTAGGAACATCCGCATTGGATGGGCAGTGTGCAGCATCAGGGAGCATATAGATCCGCGCAGATGCTACAAGTGCTCAGAATTTGGACATACTGCAGCTCGATGTCGAAGTAAGCATGATTCATCCAAAAAATGCTTTAAGTTAGAAGATGGTCATCCCGCTAAAGACTGCAATAACAACGCATTCTGTATTCTGTGCAACAGAACTGGAGCTCAAAAAGTGAATCACCATACGCTCAGAAGAGTATGACGTTGTACGCGAAAGCAGTAATGAACGCACAAAATTAAGTTTCTCCAACTTAATCTAAACCACTGTAGAGTCGCAGAACCTGTTTACGCAGACAGTGCGTGAACACGGTACAGATTTAGCTATCCTGAGTGAGCCCTTCTGCGCCAAACAGGAAGGGAGCTGGCTACAGAACGACCCAGTGATTATTGCTGGTGACTTCAATGCCTGGGTTACAGAGTGGGGTAGCAGGCGGACTACACAAAGAGGAAGAAAACTGCTAGATGCGTTCGCATTGCTCAATGTGACGCTCCTGAACTCTGGAAATACACACACCTACACCAAAGCGTGACGTGGATTGATAATAGACCTGTTATTCGCCAGTCCAACTTTAGCAAGGAATGCCACTAGGTCTGTGTCAAGCCTCTACACAAATAGCGACCATCAGGCAATTCTGTGTACAGTTGGCTCAAACCTGCGCAGAGTAAGATCGCCGTGTGACACAAGCTGGGCGCAGGAAATGCTTGACGAGGAAGCCCTTCTCCTCATGATAAACAACATCCATATACGGGCATATGGGCGGTAAAAAATGCCTGCGATGCCTCAATGTTGCAGAAAAGGAAAAAGGGCAGCACCCGGAAGCCATTGCACTGGTGGTCAAATGATATTGCTGATTCGAGGAGGCAGTGAATTGCATCAAGACATCGTCAACAACGTTCGAGAGGCATTACACAATTTGCGCAACATCTAAAAGAATACCGAGCAAAACGAGCAGTCCTCACCAAAGCCATCAAGAGTAGCAAGGCCAGATACTACACCAAAATATATGGTGAAGCTGATGAGCAGCCATTTGGAACAGCATACAAAATTGTCATGGGAAAGCTGGAAAGGCGACCAATGCCCACAGATCCAGAGCAGCTCTGCAACATCGTCCAAACATTGTTCCCGGAACACCCACGAGTTGACCTTATGATCGAAGCTGGAAGATCTTCACCGATGTACACGGAAGAATCAGAAATCCTCGAGGCAGCAGCACTTCTCAAATCCTATTAAGCACCATGACCAATCGACATATTGCCTGCAAATCTTTGTCCAACTGTTTTATGAATGTATTAGGCAAAGGACAGTGCCAAAGAGGTGGAAGCTGCAGCGCTTGGTGCTTCTACCAAACCGAAGCAATACGGATGACCCGGCGGCGTACAGGCCTTTGTGTATGCTGGACGTAGTGGGCAAGCTGTTTGAGCGCATCATTTGCAACAGACTCGAAAGTGAGCTGGAGAAAAACTGAGGACTCTCAGACTGGCAGTTTGGATTACGAAAAAAGAGGAGCACTTTGATGCTATCAACACTGTGGTGGATATAGCCAGCAAAACTATAGAGGGAAAGCGATGGAAAGGAGGGAAAAAGGAGTATTGCCTAATCACAACGCTGGATGTGCGTAACGCGTTCAACTCTTCAAGTTGGCCATCCATAATGAGAGCACTGCGTTACGGAGGAACATCAGAGTATATTGTGAGCCTGGTAAGCAATTACTTTAGGGATAGAATATTGCTGTACGATACCTCCAGAGAAAGGCTACAGCAAGCAATCACTGGTGGCGTCCCTCAAGGATCCGTTTTGGGCCCAATACTCTAGAACGGTACTGAGGTTGCCGACGCCGCGTGACACACGTATTGTCGGACTTGCGGACGACATTGCTACTGTCACAGTGGCAAAACAACTGAAATATGCGGAGGGCAACACGAACAGCACAATCCAAATAGTATTGAAGTGGATGGAAAATAATTCCTTTTCCCTTGCGGCACACAAGACGACAGTAAAATGGCAGAAGTGGCGATCTACTTCCGACGGCAGCTGAACGAAGCTTTTGGTCCCGGACGTACGGCCAAATTTATTCTGACTTGGTGAGCCTATATACCAAGTTTGGAGTCTCTAGCTCTTATAGACTCTGAGATCTAGGTGTTCATATTTTCCAATTTTCAAACAGCCGTTTACTATCCGTTTATTATTCGATCCGGATAAAACTCAATTCAGGACAGAATTAGACTATAGAGTATATCTTGTATGCCAAAAATCGTATCGCTAGCATTAAATGTGCTTTCGTAAATCGACTTTGAAATTTTGTTTTAAATTTACGGTGGCGGAAGGGAAAGGGGCAAAATTCTAAAACAAACTTGATCTGGGCATTATATAGATGAACCCACATACCAAGATTGGTGTCTATAGATCTTATAGTCTCTGAGATCTAGGACACGCCTCTTTCTGCCTGTTACATTTACAAAAACTTAATAGACCCTTTTGTACTTTTTAAGGTACAGGGTCCACAAAAATTAATTTAAAGTTGATTTTACCACTGACTAATTGAAAACAGACAACGTAAGACTTCCTTGAATCATAACTCCCGATATTCGGGAGTATTCGCGCTAGAATATTATTATACCCTTGCATGGGGTATTATAATTTTGTCACGAAATTTGTAACGCTTTGAAGGATGCCTCACAGACCCCATAAAGTATAAATATTCTTGATCAGGGCGACGGCTGAGTCAATATAGCCATGACCCTCTGTCCGTCTGTATCTATGCAAACTAGTCTCTCAGTTTTGAAGCTATCTTGATGAAACTTTGTACAGGTCCGTCTTTTTGCTGCACGCAGTACATATGTCGGAACCGGCCGGATCGGATAACTATATCATATAGCTGCCATAGGAACGATCGGTTGGAAATAAACATTTAGTATGAAACACTTTTTTTTTTCTCAAGATATCAAGATAAGTTTTAAACAGGCTGAAAACAACATTTAGTATTCTCAAAATATCTTAACCAAATATACACATTGTGTGTTTGATTAAGTTTTAAACAGGCTGACAAAATTTTGTTTAAATCGGACCACTATATCATATAGCTGCCATAGGAACAATCGGTTCAAAAACAACATTTAGTATGAAAAACTTTTTTGTTTCTCAAAAATCTCAACCAAATATACACATTGTGTGTTTGATTAAGTTTTAAACAGGCTGACCAAATTTGGTGTAAATCGGATTACTATATCATATAGCTGCCATAGGAACGATCGGTTCGAAATCAACATTTAAAAAATTTTGTAAAAAATCTGACGGTTCATACAGGGCACTGCAAGGGTATCCAAACTTTGGCGCGCCAAAGTTAGCTTGCGCTATATTTTTATTTATAATATTTTTCACTTGGAAGGAACTCTGCACGCTGGCAATTTGACGTTTGTCGCTCACCTCGTTCCTTTCGCTGTTTGGACTAATCCTGGTTGCGTTGTTTGTTCCTGGTAATACTATTTCACCACGTGACGATGCACTTGTGGTTGCGTTCGCGGTCTACGAAGAATAGAATGATTGCAACTTTAAATGCGCCTTATTAACCCAGATTTTTGTTAACTTCTCTGCTAGCGTCAGCAAAACAAGCTCATGATGAAATTATATAAGGTGACGTCGTCCGCTGCGCTGAAGAGACAAACAATTTCAACTCGCTCTCTCCGCTCTTAGAGAGACAAGCGCTAAAAAAAGAAGGCGAACATTTTGTGTTTTTTCCGATGCCAGAAATAAGATATTTTCGCATAATAAATAAAACGCAATACATAATTCAAAATAAATTATGAAATTTAAATTCAGACCAAAATTTTTAATTGATTCGCATTTAAAAAAAAATTCTTTAATTTAGCATCTAAGTCGCTGTCGTTAGAAGCTTTTAACATTTCAGCCAGCAAAAATCGGATTGGACAAATGTTGTTCCCATTAAATTTTTGAAAAGGTGTTCCAACCTTTTTATTTTGCCAACAAATTCAGCTGATGGCTTCTTCAGTCTACCTTCGGACACCAAATCAACATAGGTATACGTTGTATTTACCTTGAGCGTGCAGTATAATTTGAATTCGAGCTGAGTTGGGTGGTCATGCAGACCGCCTTTGGCCCGCATTGCACCAAAGAAGCTGTCCCTGCGATATCCGGCTAGCTATAAGTTATTTCATACCGTACCGGTCAGCTACGTACTTCAGCAGATTGTCTAAAGAGGTATTACTTACAAAAATACCCTTTTCAAAGGACATTCTCTTTTTGTCATTTGGCAATTTAACTTCGGATTTTATTGCCGACATCTTACTCAGCACCTCACGCTAAGCCTCCAGACTGTTTCCAAACGGTTGTTTTGTAGGAATGCTATTGGATGTTGACAGCCTTACATTGAAAGTATAGAGCCAGTCGTTGACCAACTTCATAAAGTCGGCCGGTTCTGGTGCGTCCATGTCCAATCCCAACGAGTAACAGCTTTTTATGGCACTGGCTGTTGTGGGTGAAAAAAGCTGTGTGGCCAGCTTGACTCGCTGTCTTCCTGCAGATTTCACGTTGAGGTGGCCCTCAGTTACTTTCCACATTATTTAAAGGTCTGATGATAAAGCGTGCTTCATTACCTGCCTCAGCTTCATTGCCTGCCTAGATTTGTCCACAATTTATGATTACCGGCTCCCAAGTCGTTAGCGATACCGACGACATGATACCCTGCCATGTACAATTATTTTCAATTATCATGAATAATATAGGCACGGTCATAGGCTTATCAAAGTCGAATTAAATTTGCTGTTTCCATGACATGCGCAGTCCTTGAGCCATTGCGACTTGAACGTAATCCCGGGGCTCTTGGACTGCTACAAGAAAGTGATCAGCAGCATGGATACATATGGCATGATCCCATTTCACTCTTTTTCTCATGCTTTCTGACTTGCGATTGTGTGAAAATCGTATTAACGGAGTCATGAAGCGTCGCAGATTTCTCCATTTCTTCGCGGAGCTTAACATTTTCCCTTTGCAAGTCAGTGACTAACTTTTGCAAAAGCAAATTTTCTCAGGCAAGGCCAGAATCAACAACTTCTTGTCTACAAATTTATTAAATTAATAACCATAAGATACTAAATCAAATGTAAACATACTCGGTTTGCGAATTGAAGTCATATAGATTGTCACTACAAGCTGATGGCATATGCTCTGTGAACACTTGCTTCGCTCCTGGCTTCTGGGGTATAGCTGTTGGCACAAGCCGCCTCCGTTTTGTTGCATTTTCGGATGGATAGTAGAAAAAGTCAGAGTCATCAAAATGGCTGGCACAAATTCTACACGAAGTCGTAAACTGAACGCCTGTGCTTCTTGACCAGAGCTCCCTTCTGCTTTCGTCACGTGGCACTAGAACATTCCTTTCGCAGTTCTCTTACGGCAGAGCATACTATATTAAGTAGACATTTTATATCTAATAAGGAAATACACATGACAAAATAACGTACACAGTTACTTAAATAAATGCAGATTTCAAAAATAATAAGCTTTTTCTTTTCATTGTATTCTGATTACGAGTTTATTCGTAAGGAAGAAGACAATAAAAAAACCGTGCGCTACATTACCTCTTTCGACGACTTTTGCATGCAAGTTATTTCTTATTAAAATTATAAACAACTTTTGCAATAGTTATCACCCAGCTCTAAAAGCATTTCTTATTGGAATTATAAACAACTTTGCAATCATCATACAAAAGTAATTAATTAAAATTACCATATTAAACCCTATTAGATCACTTAACGTAAAGTAAACAAAGCGTAATTGAAATCCAATAATAATAACACCAGTTTACAGCCACTTTTTCACTTGACCCAAAGTATTTTACCCATATAGATTTTGACCTCCTAAACATGAAAAAGTATCTTAAAAATTTTTCTATGGAAAAGTTTTTGAGATATTATTTTTTTTAAATTTTTTCATAGGTGACTCAGCTTCTTCGAGTATAAATCGTAAACGCGATTACCGTTTTCAACAAAATTAGGTTTCAACTAAAGGTAATAAAATTTTCTAAAACTTTTTCATTCAAAGTTTTGAAATCAGCTCGATCTTCATAATGTTAGAGCCTCTTAAAGTTGAAAAATTCAATTTTTTTGCGAAAAAAAAACACAAAACGGGGTACAAACAAAAATTCATAAAGTATATTCAACGCAAAAATAAAAATAAAAAAATTATGCACACATAGAGCTTGAACTTTTCCGAGTAAAACAAGCCATCGTTCATAGAAATCGGTGGATTAACTATTGAGTAATACGACTTTTAAAGTCGCAACACTAATGAATCGTAACAAAGATCTTCATACAAAGTTTTAATTTGCATCTGATTGTTCCTATGGCAGCTATATGATATAGTGGTCCGATCTTGACCAAATTTTCTCAGGATGTAGCAGTGAGTAAGAAATACATAATCTGTGAGTTTGGTTGAGATATCTCAAAAAATAACAAAAATCTTCATACAAAGTTTTAATTTGCATCTGGTTGTTCCTATGGCAGCTATATGATATAGTAGCCCGATCTTGACCAAATTTTCTCAGGATGTAGCAGTGAGTAAGAAATACATAATCTGTGAGTTTGGTTAAGATAGCTCAAAAAACAAAACAAAATTTCATACTAAGCAATTTTGACCTTTGACCCCCCATTTTAGCCCCTTCCAGTGGGGATATCAAAAAATCCCGTCTTATTGCACGATAATTATGTCTCAGCTATGTTGTGTAAAAATTTCATCTCAATATCTTGAACCGTTTGGCCTACAGCGTGATGACTCAGTCAGTCAGTCAGTCAGTCAGTCAGTCAGTCAGTCAGGACAAAGAGTTTTATATATATAGATTGGCTTAAAAGTGAATATAATGTTTCCAGAACATTCGGAGCAGTTGCTCTCTGAAATTCCATTGATTTTAAACCCCATATCATACTTATAAACTGATACTCTTTTTGGAAATGCATTGTGACTCCTAATAAAATGCGTTTTACATAATTGTCTGTCCATAAATCCAATGTAAGCGAAACTCCACCACGACTCACGACATCTTTCAACTCATTGCTTAGCTCTGCTCTTTTATCTTCAGCCTATTTTTGGCATTGACAGAAAATAGTTGTTCCATCGGGCAGCAAGTCGTCCATCTTAATAAAAAATTCGACCATTGCCTTAAAACCGGACCCACTAACGGACGAAAAGGGGCGGCAATCCTTGACAATCCACCTGGAAACCAGAGAACTGCAACGAGTGTGTTCGAGTATGAGCGGATCACCCCTTCCAAAAACCAATTCAACTCAACTCAGAGTCTCTCTGCTTACGAATCGGGTGTCGAGTATGACTGTGTTGCGTTCGGGTATTGAGGTTTGACTCAAATTCGGGTGTGATGATGTATGAGTCGTTTCTTCGAACGAGACTGTACATGTTCGGGTTGAGTACAAGTACGAGTGTCTGACGTCACAGACAGACACTCGAGACCTGAGTCGGAGTTGCGGTATAGACACTCGTACTAGTAATGGGTTGCACACTCGTTCGTATACTCGTTCGATGAGCTGTTTGAGCGTTTGATGCGAACCAATCAAGCAAGCGACTGGGCTTTAGTATTGCTTTCTGAATCGTTTTGTGTGCGTATATAAGCATTGTTATTTATATAACATATTTATATATGTATGTATATATTATAATTTACATATTTATAATAATACATACATATGTATATATAAAATGTTATATTAATTATTATAATATAATATATGCATATATATTAACAAAATTCATGAAAACAAAGTAAGAGACACGAATATAATTAAAATAAAGAAAACATTTTAATTCATTCGATTCGTCAGGCACTCGGCACTATACCCTACCCGAAAATGTTCGATACTGATTCGGCACTGAGTTGAAATCAAACGCTCATAAACAAGTATGCACCCGTTCGTGTTCCGTGATTCAAACAAATTTTCGGTTCCACCCTATACAGTATACAACTCACAACGAGTTCGACTCAATATCCGAGACTGAGCGAAACTCTCATACTCGTTGCAGCTCTCTGATGCATATGTGCTATGGAGTAAAAGGAGAATGCGCAAAAACGGCGGGAAACGAGAACAAAACGGAGACAATAATGGTACGGGGTCAGGGTCCGATTAAAACCGTATGAATATATGTATGTATATTTTAGGTTAAATATATATGTTTTGTGTAATATTTTATATTATATTTAAAGTTTGGATATCTTTTTTTCCGAAAAAGAAAAAATAAATATACATATGTATATGTATTTTTTTTTATATGTATTTGAATCGGAAAAATATATTGTGTATGTATATACAAATATATATGTGTGTGTGTCACCCTATGTGACTCTGACTTGATTTACGGACGTATCGGATTGGATTGGAGTGGATAAATATATAACCAACTAGGAATGCCGCCCTATGCGGACATGTAAGACGTTGGAAAAAAGTACTTAACTTCTTAAAAAATCCGCTGGTGTCGCTGGATGAGTTGTGCTTCAAAATAATCCGGCTCGAATGACCAACTGTTAGGGCTGGGGGCAGATCTTTCAGAAGTTCTTCTTGGGTTTGGTTGTGGTCTCCAACGTTGGTGGCGAAGCTGAGGTCCAAATTAAAAGGCACATCACTTCGTAAATATCATTTTATTGCACAGCATGTGCTTACTTTGGCTTCTTGCTTCGTACTAATTTTTACATTGTTGTCTTAAACCTAATTAGCTTAAGTGTGGGGAGTTGAAGTCGCGCGGGGGAAAGCTCGGTTGCGCTCAAGCGCAGCTTAGCGTTAGCTGTTACGCTCACAATCGCGAGCGTAAGCATTAAAACTCTCTCTGACATCAACAAGATCAAAGCTCTCAAAAGAAACTTTGGGATAAACCTAGCTGACTTACAGCATAACATAAGTTCAATATTGTATTCTAGTTCTAAATTTGGTATCAATAAAGTCGGAGGCATTTAGCATCCACAAAATATAAATAAATTTTTTTCCAATTCGCGTTCTCGAATTGGTTAATTTGCATGCTGACAGCAGCTTGGACACTCCAAAGAGAGCGGCTTTTGAGACAACATCACCTTATATGTATAGTTTCATCATGGTCGTGAGTGTGCTCTTCTGCGTAAATACGCAATTCGCCCTTTTGCCAAAGCTGTACCTTTTGGCACTTTGCACCGCCGTTTACTGATCGATGCTTTGCTCTCTTGTACGCGGCGTCGCCAACGCACTGAGAGAATCGTAGCTGGTCGCCTGGGCAGCGAACTCGCTCTCGCTGCATTGCTGCCTGTACGCTTTGCCGATGGCCGGCTTGTGACGTCATTGTCTATTGTTCCGCGTGATTAATTCTGCGGTCATATTATGGGGCGTCACACGTGTATTATTAATTACTTGTGCTTACTTCAATTTGTGCCAGGAAGTTGACTTCCTTTGAGCGCCCTAGCTCTTGAGACACCTTCTCGAAATACACCCACTGAGATTGAGACTGTCCTCTCGTTCCCGTTTTTAACTTCTCCAATCTGAAACTTGAAACATGTAATATAATCCAAATGCACTTCTATATATATAAAACTCTTTGTCCTGACTGACGAGACATCACGCTATACGCTAAACGGCTTAAGATATCGAGCTGAAATTTTCACACACGATATTTGAGACAAAATTCTTGGGCAATAGGATAAGGATTTATTGATATTCCCACTGGAAAGGGTTAAAATTGGGGGTCAAAGGTTAAAAATGCTTAGTATGAAATTGTTGCTTGTTTTTTTAGCTATCTCAACCAAACTCACAGATTATGTGTTTCCTACTAACTGCCACATCCCGAGCAAATTTGGTCAAGATCGGATGACTATATCATAAAGCTGTCATAGGAATAATCAAATGAAAATAAAACATTAGTATGATTACCTTTGTTGGTTTTTGAGCTATCTCACAGATTATGTATTTCTTATTCACTGCTACACTCTGAGAAAATTTGGTCAAGATCGGATGACTATATCAAATAGCTGTCATAGGAACAGTGGCTTTTGATGCTACTAACAAACAATCATAAGCAGTGGGTGGCGGGCGGTGGGGTACGATTCATTGGTGTATCGGCTTTCAAAAGTTTATGGCACTGTTACTCGCTCTTGCTGATATAAACTTTAAAACAGCGAGCAATGAAAATTTTAATTCCCTATATTATATAAAGTACTATTATTTCAAATCCAATTGTAGGGAAAATTGAAT
The DNA here is from genome assembly GCA_035044365.1 of Drosophila neotestacea. Lineage (NCBI taxonomy): Eukaryota > Metazoa > Arthropoda > Insecta > Diptera > Drosophilidae > Drosophila > Drosophila neotestacea. The sequence goes on from JAWNMD010000857.1 coordinate 125,272, forward strand.
TTACATTTCCCGCTTTCTTCTAAACAATGATATAGGGTCCATCTAAAGCTGTGAGAAGTGTTCCCTATTTCACTCCACATTTCTCCCCGAGATTTCAGCGAGCGAAGCAAGCACTAGGGGGCTTGCCCCCCGCTTATATACAGTACAATTATTTTTAGTCCAATTGCAGGGAAAAATGGGATATACATTATCCGCTTTCTTATTAGAAATGACATAAGGTCCAGCTATAGCTGTGAGAAGTGCTCCCTATTTTCACTCCATATTTCTCCCTGAGATTTCAGCGAGCGTAGCGAGCCGGGGGTTAGCGAGCGAAGCGAGCGGGGCTAAACCTCCTAGTATAAAATAAATACTAGACAGAAAAGGGTATCATTGCATGTTCCATTAAACGAAAAAATCCAATGATGCGGCCCAGTGTAAAAACTCTATAATAGAGAAACACAAAAGTTTTTAATACTAATGCCCTTGTCCTAACTGCACATGCATTCCGCATTTCTGCATTTTCAGACAAATGCTGCATTTAACCCCATACATTTCTTATGGGAGCAGTAAAGTGAGGAGAGCAATCTGCATTTTCGGAAGGTTATTGATATCTTACAAAATGCATGCCAGTGAGAAACGGGCATAAGGCTGCAATCAAATCTCCCAGTGTACAACGGCTATAATATGAATTCACTCGAAAGTGTTCATAGTGCAAGCGAAGACAAAGATGAATTTGCTGCAGAATCGCTTGCGTTTGTCGCCATTTTTTCTTTTTTTTTCGGTTTTCCGCCTCAAATTAATTGGGTATTTTCGATGGGAGGCTTTCTTTTTTCATTTTTAGCTTTAAGCCTAGTACCCAGCAAAGATGTGGAAGGAGCGAACTAAAAGTACCTGATATTTTGCTGGTAGGCAGCTAAAAGCAGAGTTGCCAGCACAACACATCAAATAAACACAAGTTAAATGGTAACTCTGCTGCTGCTGTCCGTTATTTCAAAAGAGGAAACAAATGCAATGTAAATTATCGTAAGTGAGCGATTATCTGTGTGTTGAATGGTAGGAAAGGGGAAAAGGGGATTTTAAGTATTTTATGAAATACATAATATAAGATATATAGAAATATAAAATTTAATAATAGGTTTCAGTTGTGGTTCATAGTCTGCCGATCTTGTTTTTGTTGTTCAAGCGCCTTTTTGATTTTGCTCCAGTTTCCTCAATTTTTCTATTTCGGTAATATACCTATAACTCTTAGATGACCAGCAGCTGAAATTAAAGCGTCGCATATATTTTTCTCATCAGCTGCTAAATGACAGCGTAATGGCTGCTAAAAACTGTGTTGAAAAACGATCGTGCTTTTAGCTAACAACTTTTGCTAGGGATTGCATCAGCTAAGAGTCACAACAAAAAATTCTTTTTGCTGTTAGCTACTGTTTTTAGACCCAGTACTTTAAAAAAGTACAAATGGGTCTATTAAGTTTGTGCAAAAAAAAAAGTGCGTAACAGGCAGAAGGAGGCGTGGCAGACACCATAAAGTATATATATTCTTGATCAGCACCAACAGCCGAACCGGTATAGCGATGTACGTCTGTCTGTTTTGTGTCGCCTAGATCTTAGAGACTATAAGAGCTAGGGACCAAATTTGTCATGTATGTATCTATATCTTGCATTGAACGAGTTTGCTTTAGATTTTTGCCACGCCCCTCTCCGCCCTCGGAAATTGAAAAACAAAATTTCAAAGTCGAATTACAAGAGTCCCTTTAATGCTAGCGCCTTGATTATTGGTACATATAATATAGACTATGGTCCAAACCTGTCCATTCCAATCGGATGATAAACACGGAAGTTATTCAACTAACAATGTTACGGGCAAAAGGAAGAAGAAGAGACGCTAGCGACCTCTGTGTTTATTAACTTCGTAGTGGCGCCATCTATTGTATGGTACGCAACATTGAAGAACAATCAATAGTGAACGCTTTGCACTCAAAAAGTACTGGGTCTCCTACTGTCGAGCTTGCTCCACTGTAGCTTACTGTATTTTTTTTATATGGAGTTGCCAGTCAGCGTACTAGGCTTGAAGCATAGTATCCAGTAGACCGAAATCGATTCCGGTACCCCTAAACTTCAGATAAACAATATGGTGTCGGAATGAAATCGTAATGTTTTTACTGTCGAATCCGCCAGGCAGTATCCAGTGAATCAAAATGATAGAGCTGCCAGAAAAAGACGGGAATTTTGCAGCACTGTTTGACAAACAGCAAATCGATTCTTAAAGCCCGCGAGTTTGCTTTAAATTTTCATTATTCTGGCGATCAAAATGAAGTGAAATATCACAGAACAAAGCAAACAAAACAAATAAAAATCGGATGGAGCTCTTCGATGAGGAAGAAATGCGTCCCATTTAGGAGGATGAGCAGTGGTCATTATTGTGGAAATAGACCCATTAAAAACATAATAACACATAATAATAATAACATAACAATATCATAACTGTATTTGTAGCTGCAAATGCTCTTTTTAATTTTAATTTGCGATCCATTTCAACTGGTTTTTTGTTATTTTGACTTTGTTTATATTTTGCTTTTGAGATTTGTACAGCTGACGCAACAGTGTAACCATTCAACTTTTTGTTTTGGGATAAATAGAGCTGCCGGAAAGTTACGGAAATTTTGCAGCACTGTTTGTTCGATTCTTAAAACCCGGCACTGTGCTTCAAATTTACATTATTCTGGCTATCAAAATGAAGTGAAATATCACAGAACAAAGCAAACAAAACAAATAAAAATCGGATGGAGCTCTTCGATGAGGAAGAAATGCGTCCCATTTAGGAGGAGGAGCAGTGGCCATCATTGTGAAATTAGACCCATAAAAAACATAATAACACATAATACTAACATAACAATCCCATAACTGTATTTGTAGCTGCAAATATTTCAACATTTCAACTGTTTTTTTGTTATTTGGACTACTGGATACTATGCTTTGAAACAAAAAGAGGAGCGAACTAATAGCGAACTAAAACCAATATCTTACCGGCAAAGCTGCTTACACTGGACACAATGCCGATAAAAATGCCGCCAACTTGACGTAGTCAGCTGTTTTTTGTTTACTATAAATCAAACAGTCATATAATTGCAAAAACGAAATTGATGCAGCTAATTTGCTTCACAGACTGTGGCAATGTGCGCATACATAAACGTGAATAGGCCCTTGATCGTATGTAGGCCATATTCTCTTATTGTGTTGACCATTTCTGCATATATACGCACATTATTTTGGCACCACTCAGATCATTCAATACGCCCCCCTTATTTTCATAAAAAGCGTGCCCATGTCCGCCGTTAACCACTTGCGCTTCGCGGATAATGTTTCCTCTTACTTTAAAAAACATATGTAATAGAAATAAAACAAAATAACATAAAAATATGTAATTGCGCCATTTTCAATATTGCATATCAGCTGTTTTTGTCGTCGATTACCTAATTTTTAATCGAAAACAGCCAGCGCTGCCACACTTTACGTCAATAATTTTTCCGAAATTTTTGCCGTACAGACAGCGGCACGCCGTTTCACCGATATATTTGAACCCAACTGTCACAATTTTTGTATGGTAGCGACAAACTTGCCGGCATCAAAGCCGCAATTTTTCGTTACGGTGTTATACCGGTGGCAGTGTAAGAACGTATAAAAGTGTCTAATATTTCACTTTTACATTTTTCCATTTTTTTTTTTTTATTTTAAAGGCGTACAAATGTTGCGTTTGTCATCCTGGAAGTGCCCATATACATATTGAAGAATACAAAGGAAAATTTGCATTCAAAATAAATTCAGAATGGCTGCGATATCGCCGGCGCACTGAGACTCATTATGTTGGAAGGCGTCCGCGGCACGGAGCATAAGTGGTGTAAATTTCAGCTTTCGGTTCGGAGAAAAAAACAATTCCTGTTAATCTTCATTGGTATAGATAGAGAAACACGAACGGATTTTTAGAGGGAAGGCTCCCGCAAAGAAATTCAAAAAGGGTCAAGCAAAATATTTTCCCGCAAACAATTTTCCAAAATGATTTAGCTCTTTTTAAGCCAGAAAAAAATGTGGATTTGCTGAAAATTATAAACCACTTAATTCAAATGAGGAAGCAGACGCAACAAAAAATGTCGTAAATGAGGGATTGTCCGTGCATTGAATGGCAGGAAAGGGGAAAGATGCGAAGACACTCAAGTGGCGCGTACTTTATGTATTGCATAGATAACATAATTGAAGATATATAAAAATATTAAATATATAATAATAAGTGTCAGTTGTTGTTCGTCTGCCGATCTTGTTTTTGTTTTCCAGTTGTCCTTTTTTGCTTTTACTTCCCTTGCTTCATATATTTTTTAATTTCACTTTAATTTCGCTATCGTTTGAATGACGAAAATTTGGGCGCGACTTTATTTTGGATAATAAGCTGCGTAAAAGAATTAAAACTCCTTTTCGTTTCTTGATGAGTATTGAACGTGCGAAATTTCAATGCAAATAAATATCTTGCATTCCGCAATTTTTTAATAGAGCTGACTCCTAGCGTACAGAATTTTTCAGTGTGGGGACTGTGCTTAAATTTCGAACGGTGTCAGCATATCAGTTTTACATTTGGGAAATCATACTCGACTTTATCATACTTTATAACACTGTCAGGTACGTAGTCAATTATGATTGGTCCACATGTGCCCAATCAAATCTTTCCACCGATATTTCGAAGTTAATATAGTCATCTCGTTTTTGCAGCTGGTTGAGTTTGCTTATTGCATGTATAGCCGGCATTTCGGTCGAAATTATAAGATTTTTTAGTGTGTAGAGTAAGTTTGTTGAAAGCGTTTGGTAAAGTAACACGTGTGCATCATGTATCTTAAAACAATCGTTTTATTGTTAACGATAGGATATTTGAATGCCGAAATATATTTTGAAGAAAAGTTCGAAAATGGTAATTTGTGATTTGTTTATATCAGCATATTTTCCCTTTAATTTTAACCTTTACAAGCGTTTTAGATAACTGGAAAGATGAATGGATATACAGTAAACATCCAGGCAAAGAATTTGGAAAGTTCACCCACTCCGCGGGCTCCTTCTATAACGATGCTGAATTAGATAAGGGTAAGTACCTTCTGTTTATAATGCCAATACTTTGTGAGTACAAACATTAAAAAATCCAAATCTATGTACATGTGTTTGCACATACATATGTATGTACATAGTATGTACGTTTCTGGAAGTTAGTGAAATTATATATCTTTTATTTTATACACCTTAGTGTGAAAACATATCTATGCCTATGTGTACATAAAATAATATGTGAGTTCGTGTATTCATTTAGAAACTAATTATTTACCCTAGGCATTCAGACTTCGCAAGACGCCCGGTTTTACGCTTTGTCCAAAAAATTCGATGGATTTTCGAATCAAGGGAAACCCTTGGTTGTCCAATTTTCTGTGAAACATGAGCAAAATATTGATTGTGGAGGTGGTTATGTGAAACTCTTTGATTGCTCTCTGGACCAAACAGATATGCACGGCGAGTCACCTTATGAAATCATGTTCGGACCCGATATCTGTGGTCCTGGTACTAAGAAGGTCCATGTTATACTAAGTTACAAGGGAAAAAATTACTTGATTAACAAGGATATCAGATGCAAGGATGACGTGTATACCCACTTCTACACTCTGATTGTCAAGCCAGACAACACTTATGAAGTTTTAATTGATAATGAAAAAGTGGAAGCTGGAAATCTTGAAGATGATTGGAATTTTTTGGCACCCAAAAAGATTAAGGATCCAAATGCCAAGAAGCCCGAAAATTGGGATGATAAGGTAGTCATACTTAATTGTTAATTTATTTCTTATGACAAGTATGCACTACTTTCGCAGCTATAGACCTAATTATAAATTTAATTTTCAATCAGGCAACAATCCCCGACCCTGATGACAAGAAACCCGAGGATTGGGACAAGCCAGAGCACATTCCAGACCCTGACGCTACTAAACCCGAAGATTGGGATGATGAAATGGATGGTGAATGGGAACCCCCCATGGTTGATAACCCTGATTACAAAGGAGAGTGGCAACCTAAGCAACTGGACAACCCAAATTACAAAGGTGCTTGGGAGCATCCAGAAATTGATAATCCAGAATACAGTGCTGACGATAATTTATATCTTCGCGATGAAATATGCACGTTGGGCTTCGATTTGTGGCAAGTGAAGTCTGGAACAATATTTGATAATGTTTTGATCACCGATGACATTGAACTGGCATCAAAGGTCGCGGCTGAAGTGAAAACCACACAGTCCGGTGAAAAAAAAATGAAGGAATTGCAAGACGAAGTACAAAGGAAAAAAGACGAAGAAGAGTCCAAGAAAAATGAAGATAAACACGATGAGGATGAAGATGATGAAGACGAGGACAACATCGAGTCCAAGCAAGAGACTGACGACAATGGGCATGATGAATTGTAATTGACATCTACAAAGCTTTTAGTTGTTCATATTTAAGTTGTTTGACAAGTTCAAACATTCTAAATAATATTTATATAGAACTACAATTTGCCAGACTTACAAATTATAAATAAAAAATTGCATATTAGTCTTCGAAATACATATGTGTGTGTGAAAAACATTACAAATTTTTTTATACCCGTGCAGAGCGTATTATAACTTTGTCACGAAGCTTGTAACGCAATGAAGAAACAGACCACATAAAGTATATGGGCATTTCCAAAATCGCGCACGGGACATTCGTACGCATTCAAAGTAAGAAAACGGTAAAAAGGACACGTTTTTTTTTCCTGACGTAAGGCTTAACTTATAGCATTTTATTAGCTCTTTCATTGGTGCAAAGATTGATTTTGGGTAATTTTTCATTTTTAAGATAACAGCAAAATTCAAGTGATTCGCACGGGACACGAAACAGAAGTGGCTTGTTAGGTCAACCAATTCAAACGCCAATTTCAGCGAACCCAGAGGCAATATTTTATTGCAACTACTTTTAAACTGTTGTGCATTGATGCTTTTTAAAAACGGTTATAATTTTTTCCAACGGTGACTTGCATTTTTTTTAAATTTAATTTGACGTAAATTCGCATGGGACATCGCGTACGGGACTTTTTTCCACTAAGATTAAGGGGATATTGATCTATGTATAAATTAATGAAGCTAAACTTTTTTGAAATTAAAAAACGGATTTATCAAGATTGAAGCATTCTCTTTGCATTTTATTTACAATTCTCATTCAAGAGATATATTTTGAAATAATCATTATATTTCATACTCTCCATTTCATAAGTCAATTTTAACCAAAATAGGCAAAAATACAGAAAAACTTAATTTGGTAAAAAGCGAAATTGGTTTGCTCATTAAAATAAATTAATTTATGGGTAAATTGCTTAAATAAATAACATGAATAAGTTTCTGATGAAAAATTTCACATGATGTGAGATTCTGATTCATTTTTCGGTTTTCGACGCGGTGGACCTTTTTATAGAATACATATATGTATTCTTGATCAGGACAAGGAGTCGTTATTGACATTTCTGTCCGTGTGACTGTTTTTAGGCCAACTAGTCTCAGTTTTTAAGCAATCTTGATGAATCTTGGTCCGGTCCTTTTTTTGCTGTGTGCAGTACATTTATCGGAATCGGATGGATCGGATCACTATATCATAAATACTATAGGAACGATCAGCTAGAAATTAAAATGTAATATAAAAAACATTGTTGTCTCTTAAGATATCTCAACGAGATGCAGGCTGTTAGCGCTCTGTAGTCAGGACAGCTCGGTTCTGACTACGAGTTCCCTACAGCACTTTCTGCTACGAGCTCAAGCGTTATGCTGAGTTCGGTATAGCCTGTTCTGCAAATAATTTAGCTTAGAATTCACGTTCAGAGGCTTGAGCTTCCCACGGCCGCTTCCGCTATGAAATCAAGCGTTTTGCTGAGTTTGGTAGAGCCTGAGATGTATAGTAATCTGCTAGGAAATCTTCTTTATTGTAAGGGTTGCCAATACGTTTGCGTTACTCTTAGCCAAGAGAATACAGTACGCGATCGACTACATTTTGTTAGGTTGCCAACCCATTTTTTATGAATTTCTATCAAAGAGTCTTTTGCGCAGCAGTGCTATTTGAACGTGTGTTGAATAAACAACGCATTTATAAAAGGAAAAGTCTTAGTTTTTCTTGTGTAATTGTTTTATACCAACATGTGGGGTAAGTCAAATAAAATGCTGGACCAACATGGAATGTAAGTATATACAATTAAAAGTTAAATATATTAAAAAAAAAAACAAATTTTTAATTTTATATAAGGGGATATTTCGGTTTCCGGTGCGAAAAGATCTGTTGATGGATTCCGGTAGAACACGTCGAAATAAGACGAAAAGATTAAATACAATTTTTGGATATTCGGCTTGATTCTCGAGATATTGTGGCCGATAAGCTGACCGATTCGTACACAAACTGCTCAGCGTGCCTGCTGCTCTTTGCACTGTATTGCCTAGAGCAGTGCTGTATAGTATCCGTTTCAACTTCATTGCTTGGCGCGGATATTCAAACCATTTTATTTTATTAACTTTTTATTTGTTTTGCTCATTTACATATTGCAATCGAATACATTTACAATTGTTTTTGCTTTTGTTGTTGGTGCTATTGCTATTAGTGTATAAGCGTTCTTACACGTTATAGCACCGTAACGAAAAATTGTCGCTTTGATGCCGGCAAGTTTGTCGCTAGCATACAAAAATGGTGACAGTTGGGTTCAAATATAACGGTGAAACGGCGTGCCGCTGTCTGTACGGCAAAAATTTCGGAAAAATTATTGACGTAAAGTGTGGCAGCGCTGGCTGTTTTCGATTAAAAATTAGGTAATCGACGACAAAAACAGCTGATATGCAATATTGAAAATGGCGCAATTACATATTTTTATGTTATTTTGTTTTATTTCTATTACATATGTTTTTTAAAGTAAGAGGAAACATTATCCGCGAAGCGCAAGTGGTTAACGGCGGACATGGGCACGCTTTTTATGAAAATAAGGGCGACGTATTGAATGGTCTGAGTGGAGCCAGAAAAAAATGAGTACATATGCAGAAACGAACAACACAATAAGACAATATGGCCTATATACGATCAAGGGCCTATTCACGTTTATATATGTACCCATTGACACAATTTGTGAAGCTTCAACAATTACGTTTTTGCAATAAATTATATGACTGTTTGATCTATAGTAAACAAAAAACAGCTGACTACTTCAAGTTGGCGGCATTTTTATCGGCATTGTGTCCAGTGTAAGCAGCTTTGCCGGTAAGATATCGGTTTTTTCTTAGCGGCGGCAATGTACGGACGGTATATGACAAGAAGTGCCGTAGATACAATTTTTTTTATAAAAATCGCGGAATTATGTAAAAAAAAATTTTCCCTTGCGGCGCTCATTTCCCAATGCTTCACGAAATGTGTCCTTGAAAAATGGTTGCCTTTGGCACACCCTGATATTGTAATAATATATTGTCTTCAATTGTTTTAATCAGGGAATGAAACCGAAACGAATTTCGGTTACGGTTCCGGTTCCGGTACGTACCGAAACGAGTATTTCGGTAAAAGGTTTTATTTCGGTGTTGTCCCTTCGGTTCCGGTTCTCGTATCGGTCCATACCGGTACAGTAAAGTAATTTTTAAAAAATTTAAAAGTAAAGAAAATCGAATTTTATCAACAAATATTTGTGTATGTATAAACGTAAAAAAGCATGCATTTTAGCATGTTAAGTCTGACATATAATTCGAGAAATTTTTTTACAGTGCAAAACCATGTTCGTACGAAAAATAACAGACAAATTTTTTTAAATGTACCGAAACCGTACCGGTACGAACGTTTCGGTTTTCGGTTCTTGAAAAACAATTTATTTCGGTTACGGTATTTCATTTGAAACGGTTAATTTCGGTTAACGGTTCCGGTTACGGTTTCATTCCCTGGTTTTAATAATCTTTTTTATTAATTTGGGAGCAGCGAAGGTGCCGCTTCCAACGTTTAGTTTAATCTGATTTCTTAACTTAAAAGCTGAGCGCTGGAAAGCAGCGACAGTTCAGCCGTTTTACATATTATATATAAAAGTTCATATGTAAAGCATATATACTGCTATCGGGCAGAGGATGTTATGCACATATATATTTATACATAGCGGTCAAGCATGGGGACCATGCTGACTCGGCTATTAAGCGATAGCCGCTAACCAGAGCGATCATATTTCGGTTGCACCTGAAATGTGCAGAGGGCACTGACTTAGGCCGCGCTGCATAACAACAAAGTGTTGTTGCTTTAGTTATGCTTAGGCAGACAAAGTGTTGCTGCCCAAGATATATGTGATAATTATTGATATACATATGTGTACATGCTACAATATATACTAATGTCTCATGTAGGTTAAAAAATAACAATAACAATAAACACAACAACAGCCGTAAATTTATTCAATTTCAATATATAAATTAGCAAGAATTATAATAAAATAGAATGGTTTGAATATCCGCGCCAAGCTATGAAGTTGAAACGGACACTATACAGCACTGCTGTATGAAATACTATCGGTGTCTTGCTCTAATGCTAGGTTTACATTGATTGACACAGCGAGTCAGGGATGCATTTAGGCATCTGAGCCTTCGAAATTTGATTTACCGATTGTAATGCCCAAATGCGCTTCTGACGCGCTGTGCCAGTCAATGTAAACCCAGCACTACACAGTGCAGAGAACGGCTGGCATGCTGAGCAGTTTGTATAGAATCGGTAAACTTATCGGTCTCAATATCTCGAGAACCGAGCGGAAAATCAAATAATTTTTTCGTCCTATTTCGACGTTTTTTACCGGAATCCATCGTCAGATCTTGTCTCACCGGAAACCGCAATCTTGCCGAGTCGCGCAACGCTTTTGCAATGTTACTTTTTATGACGGTCATAAATTTAAAGCAGAGGTGCCCACACACACTTTGACATGATGGCATTTCATTAATGATGCATCACAGGTATGTTAGTTAGCTAAATCGTTAGCTTCGAAAAATGCTTAAAGGCGTTTGGCAAACAAAGCGAAAATCCAATAATGGGGTACCATGATGCATCACCATTAGCTTGCTAAATCGTTAGCTTCTAGTAATTCACAAGGGCGTTAAGTTAATAAATCAAATTACAATTTTTCAGTACATAGATCAAATATAAATAAAGCTAACTTTGGCTCGGAAAAGTTTGGATACCCTTGCAAATTTGGTCAGCATGTTTAAAACTTAATCAAACACAAAATGTGTATATTTGGTTGAGATATTTTGAGAAACAAAAAAGTTTTTCATACTAAATGTTGTTTTCGAACCGATCATTCCTTTGACAGCTATATGATATAGTAGTCCGATTTACACCAAATTTGGTCATCCTGTTTAAAACTTAATCAAACACACACTGTGTATATTTGGTTGAGATATTTTGAGAAACAAAAAAAGTTTTCATACTAAATGTTTATTTCCAACCGATCGTTCCTATGTAAGCTATATGATATAGTTATTCGATCCGGCCGGTTCCGACATATGTACTGCGTGCAGCAAAAAGACGGATCTGTACAAAGTTTCATCAATTAATTTCTAAAGATTATAAAAACAAAATAGTTAATATTAAATATTCTTATAGTGTACTAACAGAATTCACACTCTGAGATCAGATCTTTCTCCTTATAAATCAAGATAAAAAAATATTTCATATATTAACCTCTTAACACTACAGAAACAAAATAGTTAATACTCAATATTCTTAAAGTTGAGATAATTCCTAAGATTCGTTTACTGACCACACATAATGCTTGTCTGTAGATTTACAGAGCTCTTTAAACAGCAACCGAATCAAATTCAAGCTTATTCCTTAATTTTGTTTTTATTAAACTAATTGCAAAAAATTTACGCTCTGCCGCAGCAGAGCTGTGTGGCAGGGACAATATGTTTCCTATAAAGCTATCCAATTCTTTAAACACTTTATCATTACAACCATTTTTAAGCAGGGAATGAAACCGTAACCGGAACCGTTAACCGAAATTAACCGTCTCAAATGTAGTACCGTAACCGGAACCGAAATAAATTATTTATCAAGAAAGTTTGTACCGGTACGGTTTCGGTACATTTAAATTTTGTTGTTGTTATTTTTCATACGAATATTTTTTATTTGTTTGATAAAATTCGATTTTCTTTATATATTAAAATTTTTCAAAATTACTTTGCTGTACCGGTACGGACCGATACTAGAACCGGAACCGAAGGGACAAAGCCGAAATAGAACCTTTTACCGAAATACTCGTTTCGGTACGTACCGGAACCGAAATTCGTTTCGGTTTCATTCCCTGTTTTTAGGTTTAGCAACCTCTTCCCAAAATACAGATATATCCTCTTCTTTTTTAATATTAGTGGCTGTTAACTTTAGAATCGTCCACTGGGTAATAATTGCGTCCGGATCAGTCACACAAATAATAAAAATTTTTAAGCAGAGGCATAATGTCTGACTCGTCGTTCAAAATAACATTACACTTATTTCAAAGGGCTGCACTATTTGCAGAACAAGCTCGGTGTAAGAATTCCGCTTTGTTTCCCTAACTTTTAAAATTGTGGAAGTAGGTTACGTGTCCATTTTCCCCCACTATCACGAGAACGTAATCACCACCGGCTAAAAATTCATACGGTTGCGTTAAATTGTGTATTCAACGAATTGGCGATGGTCTTATGCGACGATTATTTACAGAGTTGCTTTTTTATTTTGGTACGCCGATGTATCGATAATTTTCAGTGCTATAAACGAAAATACCCAGATTAAAATTGTGTTTCTGAGAAATGTTCAAAATTATATTTTCTGAAGACAATCATAAGAAAAAAGAGCCAATTCGAAAACAAAAGTGTCATTGTATCATCAGGAAAAAAAGCCAGTTTTAGTGCTTAAAAAACACCAATTGTGGCAACCGTGACGTTGACGAAACTCAAGTTTTGCTCAATAATTTAATATATTTGATTTAATTAAAAAATAATTTAATAAACAAACTATTTAAACTGCTGGCATTTTGTCTGTCTCAGTTTGCCTTGTTATACAGCAAATATATTTTAGCTTGTCAGTAAATGTTTTAGTTGCAGGCCACTGGATAGAGTATCAGACTCTAAAGCGGAGGTCCCGAGTTCGATTCCCATTTCGGTTCGATGAAAAAAATTAACATCATATTAAAATATAATTAAATGTTAATAATTAACAATTACAACAAAAATACAGGTATTTAAAAAAATATGTAAAATTTAAAAAAAACCTATTGTAAATAACATTTAATCTAATATTAAAACTCCAACAGTGTCTGTTCCTTATTTTTTTTGTACTAGCGTCCTAACAATTATTTAACCCACTTAATAATACTAGGCACATCGTTAGCTAATGCGTATCGGTACATTTGCGGACATGCAGTGCAAAAAATCGTTAGGCAAACGCCTTGCAAGTGGTCCAGTGGTAGCTAGTACTCACTACCAATTCGCACTGAGTACATTTTCGGGGAACGCATGGGGAATATGTTAAATGTGAAACACGAATTCCCATTGCCAACATCTTACATCTAACATCCATTCAACACTTAACGTCAAAAGTGAAACATTTGTAAAATTTTGTGATTTTAATATATAAAATTTAGATAGCACCTTCTCGTAAACGACCCCCAACGATGGCGCATTACCACTTGGCCCAACTTTTTGTTTTTCTGCCCTGCAAATGTATATCCAAATATTAATAATAATTATAACTTATTTTAAGCAGAAGTTATCCGTACTACCTGTACGTCCTGTTTTTCTGCCCAGCAAATGTATATACAAATATTAATAGTAATTATAACTTATTTTAAGCAGAAATTATCCGTATTACCTGTACTTTCTGGTGAGGTTGTCTAACTTTGTTCGGATATCTGTGCAACCACATCGAAAGCCAACACTCTTCAGGCTTTGTGCCATCTCCATGTACACATGAGAGTTTTTCCGCACTCCTCTCAGGTCTTCAATATTGTCTGCCCACAGATCAATCACCATTTTGTCCATTTCTGGTGTCCAATGCACCCTTTTGGTGCTCCTGCTGCTGGCACTTGGTTTATTAGGCGCTTCTAAAAAAAATGTGCAGCTAAATTATTGAAAACAATTTTAAACTTTATAAACTTATATGATTCGGCGGCCATTTCAAATTGTTGTTGCTTCTTATTGTTTTCGCCATTCTTTAATTACTGTTTCGTAGGGAATGACAAATTTCTAGGTTGCATTCGAAAATAATCGAGTAAAAATCGAATTGGAACATTTGGAACAAGTGTGGAACACCAACATCAAAAAAATATATTGGAACGACGTTGAAAATTTCGGGACAGTTCTACGAATTTTGGGGCGCCCAGATCTGATGATGGATTCCGGTAGAACTCTTCGAAATAAGACGAAAAAATTAACTAATACTGTTTTTACACTGCCGCATCATTGTCGAAGGTGCGGAAAAATTATGCGCGTCGTTTACACTGGAGCCGCATCTTTTTTTCGCATCATTTGTCAGCTGTTGGCCTGCCAATGTCAGATTTATTTATTGAAATAGAGACAATTATGAGTTCTCAACTGGCAAATGTTGTATATGGTGCAATTGTTAATTGCAGTGCACTTTCAAAAATGCTTTTAAGACTTTGAATTTTGTCTTTTGTGTTTCTATTTGAAAGTATTATTTCCGCGGTTAAGCTATATTACTATTGATTATCGATATTCGATGAAAAAAAGCAGCTGTTCGCTGTCGATACCCCGAAAAATTGCAGCATTAAAAAAAATACTAACAGAATACGGCAACACTTGCCAATGATGCGTCGCATGATTTAAGATGCGGCCGCATCATTGTCTTCTTCTATCCACAGGGTTCTTATGGGCATCATCGTCGCATGTTCCGTTTAACGAAAAAATCCAATGATGCGGCCCAGTGTAAACACAGTATAAAACTTTTCGATTTTCGGCTCGGCTCTCGAGATATTGGGACCGATAAGTTGACCGATTCTATACAAATTGCTCAGGGTGCCAGCCGCTCTTTGCACTGTGTTAGAGCGAGATACCGATAGTATTTTATACAGCAGTGCTTTATAGTGTGCGTTTCAACTTAATCGCTTGGCGCGGATATTCAAACCATTCTATTTTATTACAATTCTTGCTAATTTATATATTGAAATCGAATAAATTTACGGTTGTTGTTGATATTATTGTTATTGCTATTTTTTATACTACATGAGACATTAGTATATGACAGGTTGTGCCGAAAGCAATCATTTTTTACAAGAAGACATTTTGTGAAGGATTGTGAAATAAGCGCCGCAGGCCAATTTAAAAAAAAAAAAAACGCGCGATTTTCACTGTTTGATTTTTTTAATAAATAAAAGCCAACTAGGCTAGTGACTGTGTGATAAAGTGACAGTGACACTAACATGTACAAACGTATATAAAAACTTTAAATAACAACAAATAAACATATATCAATCAATTGGCCCGCGACGGTTTGAAATTTAAAAAAATAACAATAATTCGCTTCCGCCGTGTAATGCCAAAACACCAGCAGAAGCCCTGTGATTGCCACAACTGCAAATGGAAAGTGGCTGCTGGATGTACATACATATGTACCTACACACGAACACTTGAACTTTCTGCACAGCCAGCGCATTGCCACCACACACACACATACATACATATATATGCGCGTTAGCAACTGCAATCGGTACGTTTTTTCTCGCTTTCGTTTTCGGTCAACGGCACCGTTGTTGCTAACGCTAAAAAATTAACGCGCGCCTGTGCAGCTGTTCATCAAGTGACGCGCGCTCCCCTATAATTGGTCAGGCATATTTGCTTTATTGAATCGTTTGCCACGAATTGTGTTTTCGACTGATCACTATATTATTAAATCAGTGTGAGCCATTAGTAATATATACTAACTCCCCTAACATTTAAAAAGCACATTAAAGATAAAAATAAATAAAATAAATATAAATAAATCTAAAAAAAAATAATAATAATCTGACATTGAAGATGAGGACGGTGCAGAATTAGAAGAACTATGAATCTTGACAAAGTCCGGACTTCTCTCTTTGATTAATGCTCTCAAAATAGATAGTGGTCACAATACGTCAGTAGTAGCTGTACCTACTACTGGACAATCTCGTCTCCGGAAATTATCTCTGCCGAAGTTTAGTGGAAAATATTCAGAGTACAAAAATTGTATTAGCCTTTTCAAGACTGGTTCATAACGATGATTCGATTCCAACAATTACAAAAAGGCAATGGCATGTCAGCTTTAAAAAGCCGAATCGACACAGTGTCGACTCTGTATGGGTCATTGTTGTCGATTGGCGATGATAAAAAGATTTCAAATGCTATGCTAATTCATCTCGTTATGAAAAAAGTTGATCAATAGAGCTTGAATATGACAAGCTTTCACTATTGGAAGATTGTCAGAAGATTTTAAATCGCAGATACCAGCATATGGCAGCTGAAGAATCTGCCAGCCCAATAGCAGAAGCGAAGCCAAATCAAACTATACACAATCGGACTTCATTTTCGTGCTCTGCTGCTCAAGCCCAAACTACAGTGAAAAAATGTGTTTATTGCAATTTAGAAGGACATTCCATTGGGAACTGTTCTTCGTTCTCACCGTTGTCAGTTACACAGAGGTTTGAGTTCGCAAAGTCAGCTTCTTTATGTATAAACTGTCTACAAAGGGGTCATACTGTTGCAAGATGCAAAGCAGCTAAGTGTCGAGTTTGTAGCCGCTCCCATCATACGCTCCTCCACAGATATGCAGCTGTTAGTGACAGTTTAGCGTTACCACCACCCAATACCCAAACTTCCAATTCAGATCATACCTCCATGACACATGCTATGCATGCGACGGCATTGGAGAAGGTGATTTTGGCTAGGTCTATCGTTAGTCTTCACACTAAAAGCGGTGAACACATATTAGCACTGCTCGACTGCACTGCTATTTCAGGTCAAGAAAAAGATACATACAGTGGTGAAGTCACGAGTTAATTGCAGTGAGCTTTCAGCCGATTTTTGGATTTTGAGATCGATTTCTATTTATAAGCCTGACCACACAGTTAACGTGAGCGGCTAGAAAATTCCTGAAAACGTGCAATTAGCGGATCGACATGTTAGGAGGAGCTGAAACATTCTTTGAGTTGCTGTCCATAGGTAAATTAAAAAATGCACTAAGCTACAGTGGAGCAAGCTCGACAGTAGGAGACCCAGTACTTTTTGAGTGCAAAGCGTTCACTATAGATTGTTCTTCAATGTTGCGTACCATTCAATAGATGGCGCCAGTACTAAGATAAGTTAATAAACACAGCATCTCTACTTCTTCCTTTTGCCCGTAACATTGTTAGTTGAATAACTTCCGCGTTTATCATCCGATTGGAATGAAATTTTCTGGACTGGTTTGGACTATCGTGAGTTTTATATATGTCAAAAATCAAGGCGCTAGTTTTAAGGGTTCTCTTGTTATTCGTCTTTAAAATTTTGTTTTTCAATTTCTAGGGGCGGAGGAGGGCGTGGCAAAAATCTAAAACAAACTTCATCAATGCAAGATATAGATGAACATACATGCCAAATTTTGTGTCTCTAGCTCTTATAGTCTCTGAGATCTAGGTGTTCAAAAATCGGACAGACAGACAGACAGACGGACATGGCTATATCGACTCGGCTGTTGACGCTGATCAGGAATATATATACTTTATTGGGTCTGCCACGCCCCCTTCTGCCTGTTACGCACATTTTTTTTGGACAAACTTAATAGACCCATTTGTACTTTTTCAAAGTACTGGGTCTAAAAAAAACTCTTGGTTGGATCGTGTCAGGACGATATACTTTGGATTTGTCGAAAAGCCAAAAGAAGGTGGCAAAATTAAGTTGTACAGAGGACACGATAGCATCGATAGATAATACACTGCAGAAATTTTGGTCGATGGAAAGCCTACCATCTTTAAAGAAAGTCATGTCTCCAGAACAACAATTGTGTGAGAAACATTTTATCAACAATCTGCGAATTTTACCTCGGGCGTTTCGAAGTTAGGCTACCGTTCAAGTCGTATCCGAAGGTTTTGGGAAACTCATTAGAAGTTACAAAACGGCGGTACTTGTCGCTCGAAAGAAGATTGTCCCGAGATGACCAACTGTGGACATAGTGACATTCAAAAAAAGATAAATAAATAAAACATTAAAGTGTATTCAAGTACAGTGACCTCAGTAGTTACTACAATCGCAGCAACAACAACAACTGCAACTGTATCCGTCATCAACAACGCGTTACTACAATCGCAGCAACAACAACAACTGCAACTGTATCCGTCATCAACAACGCGTTAACGGCTACAATACCCAAAGCGATTTCTGTAACACAAGCGGATCATTCATTTATGACAACAACCTCAAGCTCAAGCCCCATCGCCGCCAAGAACAACAACGTTAAAAAAAATATAGCGCAAGCTGACTTTGGCGCGCCAAAGTTTGGATAGCCTTGCAGTGCCCTGTGTAAGCCGTCAGATTTTTACAAAATTTTTTAAATGTTGATAACGAACCGATCGTTCCAATGGAAGATATATGGTATAGTAGTCCGATTTACACCAAATTTGGTCAGCCTGTTTAGAACTTAATCAATCACACAATGTGTATATTTGGTTGAGATATTTTGACAAACAAAAAAGATTTTCATACTAAATGTTGTTTTCGAACCGATCATTCCTATGGCAGCTATATGATATAGTAGTCCGATTTACACCAAATTTGGTCAGCCTGTTTAAAACTTAATCAAACACACAATGTGTATATTTGGTTGAGATATTTTGACAAACAAAAAAGATTTTCATACTAAATGTTGTTTTCGAACCGATCATTCCTTTGGCAGCTATATGATATAGTAGTCCGATTTACATCAAATTTGGTCAGCCTGTTTAAAACTTAATCAAACACACAATGTGTATATTTGGTTGAGATATTTTGACAAACAAGAAAGTTTTTCATACTAAATGTTGTTTTCGAACCGATCATTCCTTTGGCAGCTATATGATATAGTAGTCCGATTTACATCAAATTTGGTCAGCCTGTTTAAAACTTAATCAAACACACAATGTGTATATTTGGTTGAGATATTTTGACAAACAAAAAAGATTTTCATACTAAATGTTGTTTTCGAACCGATCATTCCTTTGGCAGCTATATGATATAGTAGTCCGATTTACATCAAATTTGGTCAGCCTGTTTAAAACTTAATCAAACACACAATGTGTATATTTGGTTGAGATATTTTGACAAACAAAAAGGATTTTCATACTAAATGTTGTTTTCGAACCGATCATTCCTATGGCAGCTATATGATATAGTAGCCCGATTTACACCAAATTTGATCAGCCTGTTTAAAAAAATTTCTATTATTTGCTTTACGTGGTTTTAACTGGGATTCAGGCTTTAATTTACCCCCGTATACTAGTAGACTTCTTTTAATTAATCTACCCACTTTAACTAACCGTCGTATTATGCTTGGCGTCATGTTTATTGTTAAATTAGTTGCTGGCGAAATTGATTCTTCTTATTTATTGAGTCAAATAAATTTCTCAGTTCCTGTCAGGTCTACCCGTAATTATGTACCACTATCCCTTAATCGTTGTACTAATAACTATTCCCTGCATGAACCCTTTCGAGTGCTCTGTACGGATTATATTAGACTTTACAATGTCTTCAATGCAGATGCCTCAATTTTTACTATTAAAAAATTTATCTTATTCTCTCTAACTCATAATAACCAACGCTAACATCATATCAGACCTGATTGGGTTTTTCTTGGGTTTTCCCCAATCCCCGCAACGAATGTTGGGTCTGAGTAATTGATCTTAAATTTGAACTTGCCCATTATATATATATTATATATATATATATATATATTTTTTTTTTCTATTTATTTTTACATTAAAGCATTTAACTTTTAATATCTTTTATCTAAATTGTAACTAAAAACTTACCTGTCGATTGCACATAGTTGACATTAAATAAATAAATAAATAAATAAAACTTAATCAAACACACAATGTGTATATTTGGTTGAGATATTTTGACAAACAAGAAAGTTTTTCATACTAAATGTTGTTTTCGAACCGATCATTCCTTTGGCAGCTATATGATATAGTAGTCCGATTTACACCAAATTTGGTCAGCCTGTTTAAAACTTAATCAAACACACAATGTGTATATTTGGTTGAGATATTTTGACAAACAAGAAAGTTTTTCATACTAAATATTGTTTTCGAACCGATCATTCCTTTGGCAGCTATATGATATAGTAGTCCGATTTACATCAAATTTGGTCAGCCTGTTTAAAACTTAATCAAACACACAATGTGTATATTTGGTTGAGATATTTTGACAAACAAAAAGGATTTTCATACTAAATGTTGTTTTCGAACCGATCATTCCTTTGGCAGCTATATGATATAGTAGTCCGATTTACATCAAATTTGGTCATCCTGTTTAAAACTTAATCAAACACACAATGTGTATATTTGGTTGAGATATTTTGACAAACAAGAAAGTTTTTCATACTAAATATTGTTTTCGAACCGATCATTCCTTTGACAGCTATATGATATAGTAGTCCGATTTACACCAAATTTGGTCAGCCTGTTTAAAACTTAATCAAACACACAATGTGTATATTTGGTTGAGATATTTTGACAAACAAAAAGGATTTTCATACTAAATGTTGTTTTCGAACCGATCATTCCTATGGCAGCTATATGATATAGTAGCCCGATTTACACCAAATTTGATCAGCCTGTTTAAAACTTAATCAAACACACAATGTGTATATTTGGTTGAGATATTTTGACAAACAAGAAAGTTTTTCATACTAAATGTTGTTTTCGAACCGATCATTCCTTTGGCAGCTATATTATATAGTAGTCCGATTTACATCAAATTTGGTCAGCCTGTTTAAAACTTTATCAAACACACAATGTGCATATTTGGTTGAGATATTTTGACAAACAAAAAGTATTTTCATACTAAATGTTGTTTTCGAACCGATCATTCCTATGGCAGCTATATGATATAGTAGCCCGATTTACACCAAATTTGATCAGCCTGTTTAAAACTTAATCAAACACACAATGTGTATATTTGGTTGAGATATTTTGACAAACAAGAAAGTTTTTCATACTAAATGTTGTTTTCGAACCGATCATTCCTTTGGCAGCTATATGATATAGTAGTCCGATTTACACCAAATTTGGTCAGCCTGTTTAAAACTTAATCAAACACAAAATGTGTATATTTGGTTGAGATATTTTGACAAACAAAAAAGATTTTCATACTAAATGTTGTTTTCGAACCGATCATTCCTATGGCAGCTATATGATATAGTAGCCCGATTTACACCAAATTTGGTCAGCCTGTTTAAAACTTAATCAAACACACAATGTGTATATTTGGTTGAGATATTTTGACAATTTAAAAAAGATTTTCATACTAAATGTTGTTTTCGAACCGATCATTCCTATGGCAGCTATATGATATAGTAGCCCGATTTACACCAAATTTGATCAGCCTGTTTAAAACTTAATCAAACACACAATGTGTATATTTGGTTGAGATATTTTGACAAACAAAAAGGATTTTCATACTAAATGTTGTTTTCGAACCGATCATTCCTATGGCAGCTATATGATATAGTAGCCCGATTTACACCAAATTTGATCAGCCTGTTTAAAACTTAATCAAACACACAATGTGTATATTTGGTTGAGATATTTTGACAAACAAGAAAGTTTTTCATACTAAATGTTGTTTTCGAACCGATCATTCCTTTGGCAGCTATATGATATAGTTATCCGATCCGGCCGGTTCCCACATACATATGTACTGCGTGCAGCAAAAAGACGGACTTATACCAAGTTTCATCAAGATAGCTTCAAAACTGAGAGACTAGTTTGCATAGAAACAGACGGACAGACAGACAGACGGACATGGCTATATCGACTCAGCTCGTCGCCCTGATCAAGAATATATATACTTTATGGGGTCTGTGTGGCCTCCTTCAATGCGTTACACATTTCGTGACAAAATTATAATACCCTCTGCAAGGGTATACCAAGAATCAAAACAAAAACCAAAAACGGGTCCAGCTGTTCAGACTGGTATGTATCGCTAAATTCAAATTAAAAGAAAGTCGAGCCCTCTAAACTCGAAGCCAAAAATTATCCGTGGCGACTCAAGCCTAGATACAAACGAAAATCCAATTTACAATAACAAGTTTAAAATACTGGCAGACAACTCTGACGATCTGCCCTCTGAAGCTGGCGAAGGTGATAAAAGAAAGCCAAAGCCACCCCCTATATATATCCGAGAGAAAAGCTCCAATGCTCTCGTAAACAAAATTATAGAGCTTATTGGGGCGGACAATTTTCATATAATCCCCCTTGTAAAGGGCAACATTTATGAAACAAAAGTCCAATTGAAGTCCGAAGATAATTATAGAGTATTGTCGAAGTTTCTAAACGACATTAATAAGAACTTCTACACGTAGCAACTAAAAAGCAGCAAGGGACTGCAAGTCGTACTGAAGGGCATTGAGCCTGACGTTACACCTGAAGAAATAATTAAGGCGCTACAAGATAAAGGATTTTGCACTAAGACAGTTTTCAACATCCTAAACAGAGATAAGAAACCGCAGCCGCTATTCAAGGTAGAACTTGAACCTGAAAACAAGTCGTTAAAGAACAACGAAGTGCACCCAATATATAAACTTAAGTTCTTATTGCACCGTAGAATCACAGTAGAAGAACCACATAAATGCAAGGGGCCGGTACAATGCACGAATTGTCAAGAATATGGCCATACAAGAAAGTACTGTACACTGCGTTCGGTGTGTGTAGTTTGCGGAGAGCTTCTCGACTCTGCACACTGCCCAGTGGATAAAGACGACCCCACCACAAAAAAGTGCAGCAACTGCGGTGGTAATCACACAGCTAATTACAAAGGATGGCCAATATATAAGGAGATAAAAAGTCGACTCCATCAGCGAGTGACCACTGCACGTCCCCAAAACGTACCGTTTACCCCATCCAAATTAAACCCAGATGTCTTCTTTTTGACTGCAGCCCAATCCTCTTTTGGCCCCGGAAACTTTACAAAAAACGTGACATTCGCAAACGCGTTAAAATCAGGACTGGAGCCTCCTGCCTCAAATATACCGTTTTCACAAGCAGCACATTTGGAACCCAACACGGCAAAGCAGTATCAACCAACGGAGCAGCAACAAAGCAATTCTGAAGCAATATTATTTAACCTGCAGCAAAGCTTTATGGAGTTCATGGCATTTATGCGGACAACCATGCAAGACTTAATGCGAAACCAAAATCTTTTGATACAAATTCTGCTATCACAACAATCAAAATTATCGATGGCTTCCCTACGTATATCTATGTGGAACGCTAATGGCGTTTCACAACGAAAACTTGAGTTAGCTCAATTTCTTCTCGACAATCATATCGACGTTATGCTATTCTCAGAAACACACCTTACAAAGAAGTATAATTTTAATCTACGAGGCTACTTTTTCTACGGAACAAATCATCCCGACGGTAAAGCACATGGTGGTACTGGTATTCTGATTAGAAACCGCATCAAGCACCACTGCCATAAAGAATTTGCTGAAAACTACCTACAGACCACATCTATAAACATAAAACTGGACAATGGTAACCAACTTACTCTAGCCGCCGTATACTGCCCTACCTTGCTTTACCATAACTGAAGGTGAGTTTACGCAGTTTTTTAACTCACTTGGAGAACACTTTATAGCAGCAGGAGACTACAATGCCAAGCACACGCACTGGGGATCTCGACTTGTTAACCCAAAAGGAATGCAGCTTTACAATCCGTTATTAAAGCTAACAATAAGCTAGACCACGTTTCTCCCGGTAGACCAACATAATGGCCAACAGATTCCAAGAAACAACATGATTTAATTGACTTTGCAATAACTAAAAATATTCCTCGAAGTCTGATAAGCGTCCAATGTGTTTTAGATCTCTCATCTGATCACTCACCTGTTCTAATAAAACTACTTCGACAAACAGAGTCCGTAGATCAACCGATTAGACTGACTTCACATAAAACCAATTGGCTTCGATACAAAAAATATATTAGTTCATTTATTGAACTAAAACCTCTCCTGAATGTTGAAGCTGACATCAAACACTGTGTAAATACACTGGAGTCCGTCCTCGTCACCGCAGCTCGTATTGCAACACCTGAAACTACACAAGTACTACACATCCAAAAGAAGTCAAATCTAGAAATCGAACAGCTCGTCCAAGAAAAGCGACCATTACGTCGAGAATGGCAATTTTACAGATCGCCTTCATCACGGCAAAATTTAAAAGACGCCACACGTAAACTCACCAAAGCCCTAAAGCAGGAAGAAGCATATGCTCAACGCCGTTATATAGAGAAATTATCAACATCTTGTAAAAAACACTCACTATAGAGAGCTCACCCCACCCTTTCTTCACCGACAGAAACCATCAGAAACTCCGTAGGCGGTTGGGCCCGCAGTGACGAAGATAGAGCCAGCACATTTGCGGCTCACCTTCAAAATGTGTTCCAACCCAATCCCGCTACAAATTTACACTACCAACATTCAGAAGAAGTGACTCTCAGCCTCAACATGCACCAATCGAGTTTCGTCCAAATGTGATCGCCAAAACCATCAAAACGCAACTGGACCCCAAAAAATCTCCGGGCTGCGATCTAATAACCACCAAAATGATTATTGAGCTCCCATATTATGCGGTATGCACTGTCGCACAACTTTTCAATGCTTTCACAAAACTAGGCCACTTTCAACAGAGATGGAAAAAGCTATATCCTATGGCAGCTATATGATATAGTAGCCCGATTTACACCAAATTTGGTCAGCCTGTTTAAAACTTAATCAAACACACAATGTGTATATTTGGTTGAGATATTTTGACAATTTAAAAAAGATTTTCATACTAAATGTTGTTTTCGAACCGATCATTCCTATGGCAGCTATATGATATAGTAGCCCGATTTACACCAAATTTGATCAGCCTGTTTAAAACTTAATCAAACACACAATGTGTATATTTGGTTGAGATATTTTGACAAACAAGAAAGTTTTTCATACTAAATGTTGTTTTCGAACCGATCATTCCTATGGCAGCTATATGATATAGTAGTCCGATTTACACCAAATTTGGTCAGCCTGTTTAAAACTTAATTAAACACAAAATGTGTATATTTGGTTGAGATATCTTGAGAAACAAAAAAGTTTTTCATACTAAATGTTTATTTCCAACCGATCGTTTCTATGGCAGCTATATGATATAGTTATCCGATCCGGCCGGTTCCCACATACATATGTACTGCGTGCAGCAAAAAGACGGACTTATACCAAGTTTCATCAAGATAGCTTCAAAACTGAGAGACTAGTTTGCATAGAAACAGACGGACAGACAGACAGACGGACATGGCTATATCGACTCAGCTCGTCGCCCTGATCAAGAATATATATACTTTATGGGGTCTGTGTGGCCTCCTTCAATGCGTTACACATTTCGTGACAAAATTATAATACCCTCTGCAAGGGTATACCAAGAATCAAAACAAAAACCAAAAACGGGTCCAGCTGTTCAGACTGGTATGTATCGCTAAATTCAAATTAAAAGAAAGTCGAGCCCTCTAAACTCGAAGCCAAAAATTATCCGTGGCGACTCAAGCCTAGATACAAACGAAAATCCAATTTACAATAACAAGTTTAAAATACTGGCAGACAACTCTGACGATCTGCCCTCTGAAGCTGGCGAAGGTGATAAAAGAAAGCCAAAGCCACCCCCTATATATATCCGAGAGAAAAGCTCCAATGCTCTCGTAAACAAAATTATAGAGCTTATTGGGGCGGACAATTTTCATATAATCCCCCTTGTAAAGGGCAACATTTATGAAACAAAAGTCCAATTGAAGTCCGAAGATAATTATAGAGTATTGTCGAAGTTTCTAAACGACATTAATAAGAACTTCTACACGTAGCAACTAAAAAGCAGCAAGGGACTGCAAGTCGTACTGAAGGGCATTGAGCCTGACGTTACACCTGAAGAAATAATTAAGGCGCTACAAGATAAAGGATTTTGCACTAAGACAGTTTTCAACATCCTAAACAGAGATAAGAAACCGCAGCCGCTATTCAAGGTAGAACTTGAACCTGAAAACAAGTCGTTAAAGAACAACGAAGTGCACCCAATATATAAACTAAAGTTCTTATTGCACCGTAGAATCACAGTAGAAGCACCACATAAATGCAAGGGGCCGGTACAATGCACGAATTGTCAAGAATATGGCCATACAAGAAAGTACTGTACACTGCGTTCGGTGTGTGTAGTTTGCGGAGAGCTTCTCGACTCTGCACACTGCCCAGTGGATAAAGACGACCCCACCACAAAAAAGTGCAGCAACTGCGGTGGTAATCACACAGCTAATTACAAAGGATGGCCAATATATAAGGAGATAAAAAGTCGACTCCATCAGCGAGTGACCACTGCACGTCCCCAAAACGTACCGTTTACCCCATCCAAATTAAACCCAGATGTCTTCTTTTTGACTGCAGCCCAATCCTCTTTTGGCCCCGGAAACTTTACAAAAAACGTGACATTCGCAAACGCGTTAAAATCAGGACTGGAGCCTCCTGCCTCAAATATACCGTTTTCACAAGCAGCACATTTGGAACCCAACACGGCAAAGCAGTATCAACCAACGGAGCAGCAACAAAGCAATTCTGAAGCAATATTATTTAACCTGCAGCAAAGCCTTATGGAGTTCATGGCATTTATGCGGACAACCATGCAAGACTTAATGCGAAACCAAAATCTTTTGATACAAATTCTGCTATCACAACAATCAAAATTATCGATGGCTTCCCTACGTATATCTATGTGGAACGCTAATGGCGTTTCACAACGAAAACTTGAGTTAGCTCAATTTCTTCTCGACAATCATATCGACGTTATGCTATTCTCAGAAACACACCTTACAAAGAAGTATAATTTTAATCTACGAGGCTACTTTTTCTACGGAACAAATCATCCCGACGGTAAAGCACATGGTGGTACTGGTATTCTGATTAGAAACCGCATCAAGCACCACTGCCATAAAGAATTTGCTGAAAACTACCTACAGACCACATCTATAAACATAAAACTGGACAATGGTAACCAACTTACTCTAGCCGCCGTATACTGCCCTACCTTGCTTTACCATAACTGAAGGTGAGTTTACGCAGTTTTTTAACTCACTTGGAGAACACTTTATAGCAGCAGGAGACTACAATGCCAAGCACACGCACTGGGGATCTCGACTTGTTAACCCAAAAGGAATGCAGCTTTACAATCCGTTATTAAAGCTAACAATAAGCTAGACCACGTTTCTCCCGGTAGACCAACATAATGGCCAACAGATTCCAAGAAACAACATGATTTAATTGACTTTGCAATAACTAAAAATATTCCTCGAAGTCTGATAAGCGTCCAATGTGTTTCAGATCTCTCATCTGATCACTCACCTGTTCTAATAAAACTACTTCGACAAACAGAGTCCGTAGATCAACCGATTAGACTGACTTCACATAAAACCAATTGGCTTCGATACAAAAAATAT
This sequence comes from Drosophila neotestacea, assembly GCA_035044365.1. Lineage (NCBI taxonomy): Eukaryota > Metazoa > Arthropoda > Insecta > Diptera > Drosophilidae > Drosophila > Drosophila neotestacea. Next base: position 153,023 of record JAWNMD010000857.1, read on the forward strand.
ATTAGTTCATTTATTGAACTAAAACCTCTCCTTAATGTTGAAGCTGACATCAAACACTGTGTAAATACACTGGAGTCCGTCCTCGTCACCGCAGCTCGTATTGCAACACCTGAAACTACACAAGTACTACACATCCAAAAGAAGTCAAATCTAGAAATCGAACAGCTCGTCCAAGAAAAGCGACCATTACGTCGAGAATGGCAATTTTACAGATCGCCTTCATCACGGCAAAATTTAAAAGACGCCACACGTAAACTCACCAAAGCCCTAAAGCAGGAAGAAGCATATGCTCAACGCCGTTATATAGAGAAATTATCAACATCTTGTAAAAAACACTCACTATAGAGAGCTCACCCCACCCTTTCTTCACCGACAGAAACCATCAGAAACTCCGTAGGCGGTTGGGCCCGCAGTGACGAAGATAGAGCCAGCACATTTGCGGCTCACCTTCAAAATGTGTTCCAACCCAATCCCGCTACAAATTTACACTACCAACATTCAGAAGAAGTGACTCTCAGCCTCAACATGCACCAATCGAGTTTCGTCCAAATGTGATCGCCAAAACCATCAAAACGCAACTGGACCCCAAAAAATCTCCGGGCTGCGATCTAATAACCACCAAAATGATTATTGAGCTCCCATATTATGCGGTATGCACTGTCGCACAACTTTTCAATGCTTTCACAAAACTAGGCCACTTTCAACAGAGATGGAAAAAGTCTGTCATTATAATGTTACCGAAACCAGGAAAGGATCACACTGTCCCGTCGTAATACAGACCTATAAGCCTATTATCGTGTCTATCAAAGCTCTTCGAAAAATGTCTGCTGAATCAGATAAATCCATTTATAAGACTCCACAACAAAATCCCATCGCATCAATTCGGCTTTCGGGAAAAGCACGGAACTATTGAGCAGGTCAGCCGCATAACATCAGAAATACGTAACGCCTTCGAAAATCGAGAATATTACACAGCAATATTTCTAGATGTCTCTCAAGCATTTGACAGAGTCTGGTTAGACGGCCTAACGCATAAAATTAAATCAACGCTACCCAATAACATACACAAGCTTCTAAGGTCATATCTCTACGATAGAAAATTTGCAGTCAGATGTAACACTGCTTTATCCGACGATGATACCATTGGAGCCGGAGTTCCACAAGGCACCGTACTTGGGCCGACACTATGCGTCCTCTACACAGCAGACATTCCAACAAGCAGAGAACTAACAACTTCTACCTTCGCTGATGATACAGCTATTCTCAGCCGCTCAAAATGCCCAATACAAGTAACTGCGCAATTGGCTCTTCACCTGGTCGACGTAGAAAAATGGCTATCCGACTGGCGGATAAAAATAAACAAACAGAAATGCAAGCACGTTTTGTTTACCATGAATAGGCAAAATTGTCCACCGCTCAGATTAAACAACACCGTACTCCCTCAAGTAAACGAAGTGACGTACCTAGGAGTTCACCTCGACAGACTACTCACATGGCGCAGACACATTGAAGCCAAGAGAACACACCTAAAACTAAAAGCCAACAGTCTTCACTGGCTTATTAACGCTCGCTCGCCCCTTAGTCTTGATCACAAGGTTCTGCTCTACAATTCTGTGCTAAAACCTATCTGGACCTATGGCTATGCTTGCAATAGCAATATTGATATTGTCCAGCGAGCCCAGTCAAAGATATTGAGAACCATCACCGGGGCACCGTGGTACGTTCGAAACGAAAACATACAAATCAACCTGAATATCCAACCGGTCAATGATGTAATAACAGAACAGAAGACAAAGTACTTTTCCAAGCTTTCCTCGCACCCCAACCACCTCGCGAGAGGCCTAATAAGGTTGTGCAGCCGATCCCGTCTTCGTCGTATTGACCTACCAACCCAACGATAGACCTTAGGGCCGCGTGTCAATTAACAGTCCAAGAAGACTGTTAACTATTGTTTATTTATAAGATTTGCAAAAATATTGTTAGTCTCAAATTTAAGAGAAGATCCAATAAATAAAAGCCAAGTAAGTACTTCTACTAAGTTACGTGTTATATTTGACGCGTCATGCAACTCAGATTGCGTTGAATGACATGCTGATGGTCGGTCCTACGATCCAGGAGGAGCTATACTCTACTCTACTCCGTTTCAGGTTAAATACGTATGCGCTTACAGCTGATATTAAAAAGATGTATCGCCAAGTAATAGTGAATGCAGCAGATAGACAGTTTCAGCTCATAGTTTGGAGGAAGGATCCATCCATTAAGCACCGTAACATATGTCACTGCCCCAGCGCTCTTTCTTGCTATACGGTGCTTAAAAAGGTTGAGTGAGACTGCACAAGTCTCTCACCTTAAAGTAGCATACGTTATTCGAACCGATTTTTTTGTACATAGATGATTGGTTGACTGGTGATGCATGCGTCGAGGAACTTGAGACAATTAAGTCTGACTTGTCTCAGGTGTTACAAGAGGTAGGCTTCGAGCTTACCAAATGGTTTTCGAACTCCCCTGAGATTTCCGCATTCGAGAGCACAGTCAAACCGAGAACGATCTCAGACTCAATAAAAACATTGGAAATTGTGTGGCTTCCTCATGAAAACGTTTTCAAATTTAAGCTAGTCGAATCGTTCATGAGTGTAAGAGCGACAAAACGAAACATTTTGTCAGCGACGTCAAAATTCTTTGATCCCCTCGGTTTACTTAGTCTCCTTATAATAATAGAAAAGATCTTACTGCAAAAGCTTTGGTTATTAAAACTGGACTGGGATGAGCCGATTCCAATGAAAATGGAAACTGAGTGGAAAGCTCTGAAGCAAATCTTGTCAAATATACAAAAGATAACTGTTCCTCGTTTTGTTCATATTGAGCCCAATTTACCGGTTCAAATTCATGCCTTTGCAGATGCTTCTATGAGAGCATATGGTGAGTGTGTATACGTTCGTTGACTGCAAAAGGTTTTAAAGTGTCATTGTTGAGCTCTAAATCCAAAGTAGCGCCGCTCAAAACTAAGACACTTCCCAGACTTGAGTTATGGTCCGCTTACCTTTTAGCAGAGCTCATCGAGTTAAGTCTTGGATTAAGGCTCCAATCGAACGAATTGTGTTCTGGTCAGACTCGGAAATAACTCTCCACTGGATTTGGTCACATCCCTCGTCTACTTTCGTTTCAAACAGAGTGGCCGAAATTCAAGAGTGGACAGAGAACGAAACGTGGAGGCATGTACCAACAAAGCAGAGCCCAGCAGATATTGTATCTAGAGGTTGTGACGTTGACGAGTTGATGGAGTCAATATGGATGACTGGTCCATCATTTCTACTGGATCCTGAAGATGAGTGGCCAGTGAACCCCCATTTTCCACTGTCGAAAGATGATCTTGAGATAGAAACTCGGAAATTGGCTGTCGGGTTAATAGTTTAACGACCGAAGTTAGAGTTGCTGGAAATCATCGAAAAGTACTCGTCACACCTTAAACTGCTGAGAGTGTTCGCTTATGCGTTCCGGTTTATTAAAAAACTCAAAGACAAAACGACCCAATTTGAGCATGTACCTTCTACACTTGAACTCAAGGAGGCATTTGAGAAAATAGTTGAAATCATCCAAAGGCGAGAGTTTAACGATGATATCGAAAGGGTTAAAAAGAGCGCGCGTGTAGGACCAAGTCTTCAGCGATTAAATCCCTTCATCCATGAGTTTCGGGGTTCTTGGTGTGCCTTTTCGTTGTTGCGATTTGGGGGCCGATTAGTAAGTGCTCATATTTCCTACAATGCCAAGTTTCCACTTCTGTTGACGAAACTCTCGCAATTTGTGAAGAGCTATGTTCGTCACCTTCACCAGACCAACTTCCATTCAGGTCCGCGAGCACTTGTAAGCCAACTTAAAGAGCGTCTGTGATTAGTTAACGCTCATGAGGTCTATCGTCAGACAGTGCGATCATGTATCAGTTGCTTTAAGTGCAAACCTCAGCTCCTCACTCAGATTATGGAAATTTGCCAGCGGATCAGCTTCGTGCTCTTCGCCCATTCTCTACATGTGGCGTTGACTTTTGTGGGCCAATTGATACATCCCTAAAAATTCGTGAAAAGCCCCTATATAAATCTTATATTTCCCTTTTCGTGTGTTTTGCATCCAAGGCGGTACATTTAGAGCTGGTATCAGACTTATCAACTGATTCCTTTTTATTGGCTTTCCAAAGGTTTGTTGGTCGCCGCAGCGTTCCCCAAGTCGTCCAATGCGACAATGCGACGAAATTCGTCGGAGCAAGTCCCCACTTTGAGGAGCTGCGAAGGAAGATCGAGGCAGAAGAGAGCGCTCCACCAGCGGTCGGGATCCCAGACCAGCAGGGTCTCAGCTGCTTGAAGCGGTGGCGACTTGTCTCGTATCTCACGCACATGTTTTGGCAGTGTTGGTCCCGGGAATACGTAATGGGATTGCAGATCCGGGCCAAGTGCCACCAGCGGAGGACAACATGCCACCCCAGCAGTGGCTCGTTGGCCGAGTCAAGGCGCTACACGCAGTTAAGACGACAAAGGGAGGCGTGTATAAGAGGGCCATTCACAAGCTGTCCCCTTTACCAGGATGTTAAAGCCTCTGCAGCAGTTCAAAGGAGGCTGTGTTGAATGAGATGGCTCATTTTGAATTTTGTATTTTTATTATGTTAAGTTAGTTCAAGTAGCGATGTAAGATCATGAAGTCTAGTGTAAGTCAGTTTAGGGCGAAGCGGAAGCGCAATAAAACTCTCTCTCGTCGCTGTAGGCGACGCTCTAGCTTAAGATAGGATTTAGAGAAAATTATGAAACATTAAAATTTTGTTGTCTTAAACTATCGAATAAATAAGCATTGTTATTTCGTTGTCGCCAGTAGCCAAATAAATTTATTAAAAAGATTAAACGCGTCTCACATTAGAATTTTCTTTGATCACAAAAACTCTTCTGATTTTTCAGTCTTATTAATGAAACGTAACAATATAATACATTAGATTCCATTTAACATGAACATATTTACGAATACATATACATTTAAAAGAAAGGGTTGTATGTTTGAGGACACCAAAAAATGCTTTTCAGGTCCTTTTGGGATGCTAGAGCGTTGTTAACCTCCCCTTAATATTTGACTTTTACTGACTTTTAAATGCGTCATTCGGCTGCGGTAGTCACAAGTGATGCAGATTATAGCGGATTCAAGTCGCTCTGAAGGCACTGAACTCCCAGGTGTAATAAGATACCTGAGAGTGAGTTTATACAGTCCAGCCATGGCCGCCTAATGCGAATTTCAGAATCCACGGATCACAGAGTGACTAACGCAAGAAATTCTTTAAATATCAATTATGCGATTTTTTTTTTATTTGCATGTTTTGGTATCCTCAAACAAGCAACCCTTTCTTTTAAATGTACATTCGTAAATATATTCATGTTAAATGGAATCTAACGAACTATATTGTTATGTTTGATTAATAAGACTTTCTCTTTTTATTGGGGGAGCAGTACTCCTTATTTTTTGGGAAAAAGGGGGGAAAATATGAAAACATCAATTTTATTGATATATCGATATTTCAAAGCAATATATTAAATATCATTTAGATATCTTTTTAAAACAGATACCCTGTTTATACGGAGCGAAAAGCGTGAAAACATTTCATTTAATTCATATAATTGCAAAGTAATTAAAATCGCCAAAAATAAATACTGTGCAACTTTGCCGATCGGAAAAAAATAGCTTGCTGCTTTCATTAAGTTTGTTTATGGGTAAAACAAATGAATGCAAAGCAGCCGTCGCCCCATTTTAAATGATGTCCAGATCTGGCAGCCTTGCATCTATATATTCGTGAATTTCTTCTGTACTGTATTAACAGGGGGAATTTTCATTTCGCGAAATTAGAAGCACGTGAAATAGTCCGTACAAGCGTAGAAAGAGAATATCGTTGATACGATATTTTTAGTAAATTCGTCATTCCTAGAGCGATTACTGATAGAAATATCTGCTGAAGGCACCCATTGTTTAATATTAGAAGGCATAACCACTAACCATTTAATACATTGGCTAATAGGCTATTCCCACTCATGAACATCTAACATATTCTGTCGAGATGTTCCTATATTTTTAACCGTGCCGAAATTTTCAACGTCGCTGCAACATATTTTTTTGATGTTGGTGTTACACACTTATTCCAAATGTTCACTCGATTATTTTCGAATGCAACCTAGAAATTTGTCATTCCCTACGAAATAGTAAATAAAGAATGGCGAAAACAATAAGAAGCAACAACAATTTGAAATGGCCGCCAAATCATATAAGTTTATAAAGTTTAAAATTGTTTTCAATAATTTGACTGCACATTTTTTTAAAAGCGCCTAATAAACCAAGTGCCAGCAGCAGGAGCACCAAAATGTTGCATTGGACACCAGAAATGGACAATATGCTGATTGATCTGTGGGCAGACAATATTGAAGACCTGAGAGGAGTGCGGAAAAACTCTCATGTGTACATGGAGATGGCACAAAGCCTGAAAAGTGTTGGCTTTTGAGGTGGTTGCACAGATGTCCGAACAAAGTTAGACAACCTCACCAGAAAGTACAGGTAATACGGATAATTTCTGCTTAAAATAAGTTATAATTACTATTAATATTTGTATATACATTTGCAGGGCAGAAAAACAAAAAGTTGGGCCAAGTGGTGGTGCGCCATCGTTGTGGGTCGTTTACGAGAAGGTGCTATCTAAATTTTATATATTAAAATCACAAAATTTTACAAATGTTTCACTTTTGACGTTAAGTGTTGAATGGATGTTAGATGTAAGATGTTGGCAATGGAAATTCGTGTTTCACATTTAACATATTCCCCATGCGTTCCCCGAAAATGTACTCAGTGCGAATTGGTAGTGAGTACTAGCTACCACTGGACCACTTGCAAGGCGTTTGCCTAACGATTTTTTGCACTGCATATCCGCAAATGTACCGATACGCATTAGCTAACGATGTGCCTAGTATTAAGTGGGTTAAATAATTGTTAGGACGCTAGTACAAAAAAATAAGGAACAGACACTGTTGGAGTTTTAATATTAGATTAAATGTTATTTACAATACGTTTTTTTAAATTTTACATATTTTTTTAAATACCTGTATTTTTGTTGTAATTGGTAATTATTAACATTTAATTATATTTTAATATGATGTTAATTTTTTTCAACGAACCGAAATGGGAATCGAACTCGCGACCTCCGCTTTAGAGCCTGATACTCTATCCAGTGGCCTGCAACTAAAACATTTACTGACAAGCTAAAATATATTTGCTGTATAACAAGGCAAACTGGCACAGACAAAATGCCAGCAGTTTAAATAGTTTGTTTATTAAATTATTTATTAATTAAATCAAATATATTAAATTATTGAGCAAAACTTGAGTTTCGTCAACGTCACGGTTGCCACAATTGGTGTTTTTTAAGCACTAAAACTGGCTTTTTTTCCTGATGATACAATGACACTTTTGTTTTCGAATTGGCTCTTTTTTCTTATGATTGTCTTCAGAAAATATAATTTTGAACATTTCTCAGAAACACAATTTTAATCTGGGTATTTTCGTTTATAGCACTGAAAATTATCGATACATCGGCGTACCAAAATAAAAAAGCAACTCTGTAAATAATCGTCGCATAAGACCATCGCCAATTCGTTGAATACACAATTTAACGCAACCGTATGAATTTTTAGCCGGTGGTGATTACGTTCTCGTGATAGTGGGGGAAAATGGACACGTAACCTACTTCCACAATTTTAAAAGTTATGGAAACAAAGCGGAATTCTTACACCGAGCTTGTTCTGCAAATAGTGCAGCCCTTTGAAATAAGTGTAATGTTATTTTGAACGACGAGTCAGACATTATGCCTCTGCTTAAAAATTTTTATTATTTGTGTGACTCTGATCCGGACGCAATTATTACCCAGTGGACGATTCTAAAGTTAACAGCCACTAATATTAAAAAAGAAGAGGATATATCTGTATTTTGGGAAGAGGTTGCTAAACCTAAAAACAGGGAATGAAACCGAAACGAATTTCGGTTCCGGTACGTACCGAAACGAGTATTTCGGTAAAAGGTTCTATTTCGGCTTTGTCCCTTCGGTTCCGGTTCTAGTATCGGTCCGTACCGGTACAGCAAAGTAATTTTGAAAAATTTTAATATATAAAGAAAATCGAATTTTATCAAACAAATAAAAAATATTCGTATGAAAAATAACAACAACAAAATTTAAATGTACCGAAACCGTACCGGTACAAACTTTCTTGATAAATAATTTATTTCGGTTCCGGTTACGGTACTACATTTGAGACGGTTAATTTCGGTTAACGGTTCCGGTTACGGTTTCATTCCCTGCTTAAAAATGGTTGTAATGATAAAGTGTTTAAAGAATTGGATAGCTTTATAGGAAACATATTGTCCCTGCCACACAGCTCTGCTGCGGCAGAGCGTAAATTTTTTGCAATTAGTTTAATAAAAACAAAATTAAGGAATAAGCTTGAATTTGATTCGGTTGCTGTTTAAAGAGCTCTGTAAATCTACAGACAAGCATTATGTGTGGTCAGTAAACGAATCTTAGGAATTATCTCAACTTTAAGAATATTGAGTATTAACTATTTTGTTTCTGTAGTGTTAAGAGGTTAATATATGAAATATTTTTTTATCTTGATTTATAAGGAGAAAGATCTGATCTCAGAGTGTGAATTCTGTTAGTACACTATAAGAATATTTAATATTAACTATTTTGTTTTTATAATCTTTAGAAATTAATTGATGAAACTTTGTACAGATCCGTCTTTTTGCTGCACGCAGTACATATGTCGGAACCGGCCGGATCGAATAACTATATCATATAGCTTACATAGGAACGATCGGTTGGAAATAAACATTTAGTATGAAAACTTTTTTTGTTTCTCAAAATATCTCAACCAAATATACACAGTGTGTGTTTGATTAAGTTTTAAACAGGATGACCAAATTTGGTGTAAATCGGACTACTATATCATATAGCTGTCAAAGGAATGATCGGTTCGAAAACAACATTTAGTATGAAAAACTTTTTTGTTTCTCAAAATATCTCAACCAAATATACACATTTTGTGTTTGATTAAGTTTTAAACATGCTGACCAAATTTGCAAGGGTATCCAAACTTTTCCGAGCCAAAGTTAGCTTTATTTATATTTGATCTATGTACTGAAAAATTGTAATTTGATTTATTAACTTAACGCCCTTGTGAATTACTAGAAGCTAACGATTTAGCAAGCTAATGGTGATGCATCATGGTACCCCATTATTGGATTTTCGCTTTGTTTGCCAAACGCCTTTAAGCATTTTTCGAAGCTAACGATTTAGCTAACTAACATACCTGTGATGCATCATTAATGAAATGCCATCATGTCAAAGTGTGTGTGGGCACGTCTGCTTTAAATTTATGACCGTCATAAAAACATACATTGCAAAAGCGTTGCGCGACTCTACAAAAATGACAACAGCAACATAGTAATGACGCATAGTATCGCTGTGCAATTTGAGTACAGTGGGTAGAACAATGGCGTAGGTTTTGAGTGTATGATTTTTACCAAGTAATTTTTAATAATTTAATCTATAACTATATGTATAACTTCTTTCAGTGTAAAGCTATTTTATTTTTTGCATGCAGATAAGAGTAGATAGAAACAATTGATAGACCCTATTGGCATCCTTACATTGCCGCCGCTAAGCAAAAACCGATGTCTTACCGGCAAAGCTGCTTACACTGGACACAATGCCGATATAAATGCCGCCAACTTGAAGTAGTCAGCTATTTTTTGTTTACTATAGATCAAACAGTCATATAATTTTTTGCAAAAACGTAATTGTTGAAGCGAATTTGCTTCACAAATTGTGTCAATGGGTGCAAATATAAACGTGAATAGGCCCTTGATCGTATATAGGCCACATTCTCTTATTGTGTTGACCATTTCTGCATATACATTTACTCATATTTTCCTGGCCCCACTCAAATCATTCAACCGTTCAACATATTAGAATTGATCATGAAAACTCAATTTTGAAAAGATGTACTAAGTGAGTCCCATCTAGTCCCACCTTGAAACCTATTGTGTGTTGTAGAGTAATGAATTCCTGTTAAAATGTATATAGTAGAAAATGCCACATTCAACCACAATTCTTGAAATTTGCATTAAAAGATCATAACCTCAAATTCAAAAGTGCAAAGATTGGCTAATTTGCTTGACAATAAGAACAAAGCGACTGGAAAAAACGAAAAGGAGGATATTATTTTTAATTTTTTTAATCAGTTAATACGAATATATTTTAACTTTTTTGACATAAAAATGTAAAAAAAATAATTTTTTTTAACACATTAATTCGTATTTCAACCGGTTGTCCTTATGGCCGCTATATGTTATAGTGGTCCGATCTTGATCATTTTTGGCCAATATGTCAAGAGCGTCGTATTACGCACAACTGGTGAGTTTGGAAGGGATATCTTAAAAAACAAAAAAGTTCTTCATACAAGAACATGTATTTTAAGCGATTAGTTCTGAATGAGTTCAATTGAACGGGTCATCAAAATGAACGAATGAAATTATTCAGTACTTCATGAACTATATCGATCAAATTGTTCAGTTGATCCGTTTTTGATTAACGAATCTTTCTTAAACTTACTTAGAGTCGATAAAAGATCTTTTTAAAGTTTTTGTTTGCAAATAAAATGTCGAAAAGAAAGCGAAGTGATGTTTGAAATCACTTTATTGGAAGTGAGGGTGGAAAGACCGGCAAATGAGTTTATTGAAAGTCAGAGCTGAGTATTGCTGGAGGCTCCCAGAGCAATTTGAAGCACCCTACCGTCACCAAGCTCTTTGGTTTCAGTTGGTGGCCAGCAAATGATAACACATTTTAATATCAGTGAACGATTGAATAACTGAATATAACGATCTATTCATCGTTCATTGTTCATTAACAGCTGACCAACTGACTAGAAAGACGTATCTATTTATATCGTTCATGGTTCATGAACAGATGATCAACTGAATAGAAAGACCTGTTCATATCGTTCATCGTTCATGAATAGATGATCAACTGAATCGAAAGACCTATATATATCGTTCATCGTTCACCGGTCATGAACAACTGAATGGTTAGCTCTGTTCTTTGCTTTCGTTCATTCAAATGAACAGCTGAACTAAATGACTGACTTAGTTCACAACTCAAAAATGAACGATTGAACTTATTCAGCAAATTGAACTAAAAATCCCACCTCTACTATATGATATAGTTGTCCGATTTTAATCATTTTTTGACAAAGTATTAATAGGTTGATTACACACCAAACTTGTAAGTTTGGTCAGGATCGCTTGGACAACACCGAATTTGTTTTTTCTAATAAAATAAAATAAGGTGCCACGCCCATTTTGCTGGCGCAGCTTCCTATTGATGTTGGAAGCCTAATGCAAAAAAATAGACTAGGATATCTCGTTCCGTTCTTGAGCTTTTAATATTGGCCAACAAAAGTGGTCATTTGGACCGTAGTGCGCCGTTTTACCGAGTTTTTTTTAACCCAACTGTCAACATTTTTGTATGGTAGCGGCAAACTTGACAGCATCAAAGCGGCAATTCTTCATTACGGTACTATACCGGCGGCAGTGTAAGAACGTATAACCGCGTTGTCTAGTTCCCGAATTGAGATTTTGTGCCCACCGCTGGTTTAAGGAAACTACAGTTAAATTTATTCAATGTTTTATGAATGGAAAATAACATACACATCAAAAAACCACTAATTTTAATGGATTTTTATTTGTGTTTGAAATGTGTTCAAGGAAACTTTAATTCATTTAACGCTTCCTGTGCATCTGCTCACGATTCTTTCGCTTCCAGGCAGCACGCCTAGATCCACCAATGGTCTGCGAATATCTGTATCCTTTTCCAAGTCCACGAGAGCTCTTTCCAGCAGAAGTAAGTCCACGAAGCTCGCGATGCTTGTGCACATGCTTGCAGATCCAGTTAATTTTGGGGTCGCGGCAGATGGCATTATGGTGAATATCTACCAAAATGACCTCAAAGTATTTGTATGAAGCATCTTGAGCCACCCAGTAGGAGTTTAAAACACGCAGGCCACCAAGTCTTCGACCAACACGTTCCTAAAATTCATTAACATAAATTATAATAGGGTATACAATAAATTACAGAAAGCAATCATTAAAAGAACTCAGGCATCTAAGGAAGTTAGTACACATCATAATTGTTCAAAAGATATAACTTTTTTCATCATAAAGAACTCGTAATCATGTTTGTCCCATAATGTACTTACTTCTGCAATAGATTGCAATCCACGATACGGCTTTAATTGGTTGACTCCATGACTTTTTGGCTTTCCGTAAGTGCATCCCTTAGGAACGGGGCGCTTGCGCCCACCACGACGAACACGAATTCTGTAAATTACAAAGCCTTGTTTGGCACGATATCCCAAGCGACGAGCCTTGTCTGGACGAGTTGGTCTAGGCGAGCGATGTAGTTTGGTTAATTGACGATACTGCCATACGCGAATGCGAAGCAGGTAACGCATAACATCGCTCTGCTTCTTCCTATACAATTCTTGCATATACCGGTAAGCACCCATTTCCAATAGCCGTTAGACCTAGCAACAAATGGAATTTGTTATTTTAAATTTGTAATAACATGTCACATCATTGGTCTATTATATTTCTTTTTTCTTCATTTAGAATTTAACCATTTAACTAAAAAGCTATAGAAAAGCTTTTCAATAAATTTCGTTTGATGGAATATTTTACGAAAGTATATGTATATACATATGTATATAAACATATCAGCACATCCATAATCTGCACCCAGCACATTTGCTTCAGAGTGGTGCATGGAAGTATCCTCATTTTGACATAAACACGCCAATAAATACTTTAACCATTCGATGCAGTTACCTGTTAACGAAACAATTAATTTAATTACATAAATATATTGTGATCACTACTATAGCCAATTAATTCAATGGGACGTTTGTGAAACCACACACACCTTACGGGACGACCAAAATCCAAAAGAAGGAAATGAGTTAAGTTCTTAACATTTTGGCTTGGTCAGAGTTGTATTGAGATATGTAACTCAGCTAGTGGTATAAAGCGCAGTATAAACTAACTGAGTAACATAGCAAAGATTTTGAATCTCTAAAATAGAAAAACACTATGTAGTTTTCTCACAGTGTCACAATTTTTCTAGAATTAAAACACACCAAACAGCTTCTGGATTGTAAAATAATTTACTAGATTATAAACACACCAGGTAGATTCTTCATTGTATTACAATAATAATTGTCTGATCGGGGCAAAACCTCTCCAATTTAAACCAAATTTTTTTTCCTAGATTTATCATGATTTATTGAGAAAAAATTGCTCTTTTAGTTATATTCTTAAAATTATTTTAAAGTTTCACTGCAAAATGCACGCTATAAACGATGCGTATTTGCATGTTGATGTTGTTGTTAACATCATACTAATAAACGGTGGCGGAATGCAATATAATTTATCTGAATTAATATATCACTAGACCGATACTCAGCAAAAAACACAAGTGAGATGCCACTAATGCCCTATTCCCGCTAAGTACGTTTTCGGGGAACGCATGGGAATGATGTTAGAGGTGAAACACTGATTCACATTGCCAACATCTAACATCACAGCCCCCTGAATTCAAGTGCACTGACGTGTGAAATTTAGAAACAAAATTAAAATGAATTTCAATGAAAAAGTTTCTATTGTTCTTACTGCTGTGCAGCATAGCAATGAATTAATTCGCAAGTTAACAGTGGAGCTCGACAAATCAGCTCAGCAGATGGATCACATCGCAAATGGCGACCATGAAGACGACGACAATGACTTGTTGTTGTTGGCTACTAATTTATATATACCACGGACAGTTTTGTGCTCCTCTTAAATCCGCAATGCACTCCCCCCACAAGTCTATTTATGTGCTCTCCAGCTCTGGTGACCATGTCACTCTCTTGGGAGTATTTTTCTTCAGTGCTGTCCATTGAAAATCAATTAATATTACACAAAACTATTTTAAAAATATTTAACTTACCTGATTTGGCCATTTTTCTGATTGCTTATTATAATTCTTCTTCTCTATATGGCATTCATTTTAGTTGACATTGTTTACATTTTCGCAGTGCTGTTTAGTTTCTTTTGTTCCATTTGAGAACTATCGTCTAAATATCGCATGGAATCGTGTGGGATAGCAACATCAAAAATATATGTTGGAACAATGTTGAAAATTTCGGCACGGGTAAAAGTATAGGCACATCATGCCAAAATATGATAATGTTGCTGAGGGCATAACAGTATAGCTCGACAAATCAGCTGAGCAGATGGATCACATCGCATATGGCGACCATTTAGACGACGACGCTAATTACGACGACAATGACTTCTTGTTGTTGACTACTAATTTATATATACCACGGACAGTTTGGCGCTCCTCTTAAATCCGCAATGCACTCCCGCCACAAGTCTATTAATGTGCTCTCCAGCTCTGGTGACCATGTCACTCTCTTGGGAGTATTTTTCTTCAGGTCTGTCCATTGAAAAACAATAAGTATTACTCAAAACTATTTTAAAAATGTATGACTTACTTGATTTGGCCATTTTTCTGATTGCTTATAATAATTCTTCTCGATTTGTCATTCATTTTAGTTGACATTGTTTACATTTTCGCAGTGCTGTTAAGTTTCTTTTGTTTCATTTGAGATCTATCGTCTGTATATCGCCTGCAAACGTGTGTGATAGCAACATCATAAAAATTTGTTAGAACGTTGTTGAAAATTTCGGCACGGGAAAAAGTATAGGCACATCATGCCAAAATATGATAATGTTGCTGAGGGCATAACAGTATAGCTCGACAAATCAGCTGAGCAGATGGATCACATCGCATATGGCGACCATTTAGACGACGACGCTAATTACGACGACAATGACTTCTTGTTGTTGACTACTAATTTATATATACCACGGACAGTTTGGCGCTCCTCTTAAATCCGCAATGCACTCCCGCCACAAGTCTATTAATGTGCTCTCCAGCTCTGGTGACCATGTCACTCTCTTGGGAGTATTTTTCTTCAGGTCTGTCCATTGAAAAACAATAAGTATTACTCAAAACTATTTTAAAAATGTATGACTTACTTGATTTGGCCATTTTTCTGATTGCTTATAATAATTCTTCTCGATTTGTCATTCATTTTAGTTGACATTGTTTACATTTTCGCAGTGCTGTTAAGTTTCTTTTGTTTCATTTGAGATCTATCGTCTGTATATCGCCTGCAAACGTGTGTGATAGCAACATCATAAAAATTTGTTAGAACGTTGTTGAAAATTTGGGCACGGGAAAAAGTATAGGCACATCATGCCAAAATATGTTAGATGTTGCTGAATGGGAATAGGGCATTAGATGTTGCTGGGTGGGAATAGGGCATAAGATCAGAATCGTTTTTCAGCACTATTATTACGCTGGTGATGATAAAAATATATGTGGCGGTTAAATTTCCGTAGTAGTTTAACTGAAAGTGAATACGAACAGAAATATGGAGGGAACTAGAAGCAACTGATGTAAAAGCAAAAAATGGCACCTGGGGAACAAAAACAAAATCGGCAAACTATGAACCACCTTATTATTACATCTTTTGTGTCTATGTATCTTAATTTATGTAATTTATTAAATACCCAGAAGGAAATATTCCGCAGAAAAATGTACTAATTTGCCGCAGCCCAACTCAGAAGATTGCACTCCGAGTTGGTGTAAAAGTCTCATTCGCTTTTACATTAGCTTGATCGCGGTAATTCGGTTGGAAAATATAGCAAGTTTAATTTGAAACAATAAAGTGGATTATGCATAAGCAAATGGTTGCCATCTGATGGTTGGCATCCTTTGCTTGATAATATGGCTATATAAATATTTTATTAATATTTGAAAAAATATACGGCGCATAATTTTGGCCTTTCACACAACAGCTGATCTTTGGGTTAAACTGTGTTTACACTGGGCCGCATCATTGAATTTTTCCGTTAAATGGAACATGCAGCAATGATGACCATAAAAACCCTGTGGATAGAAGAAGACAATGATGCGGCCGCATCTTAAATCATGCGACGCATCATTGGCAAGTGTTGCCGTATTCTGTTAGTATTTTTTTTAATACTGCAATTTTTCGGGGTATCGACAGCGAACAGCTGTTTTTTTTTCATCGAATATCGATAATCAATAGTAATATAGTTGAACCGCGGAAATAATAATTTCAAATAGAAACACATAAGACAAAATTCAAAGTCTTAAAAGCATTTTTGAAAGTGCACTGCAATTAACAATTGCACCATATACAACATTTGCCACTTAAGAACTCATAATTGTCTCTAGTTCAATAAATAAATCTGACATTGGCAGGCCAACAGTTGACAAATGATGCGAAAAAAGATGCGGCTCCAGTGTAAACGACGCGCATAATTTTTCCGTACCTTCGACAATGATGCGGCAGTGTAAAAACAGTATTAATTCCTTTGGTTGCGCGGTATTCATCGATAAAAATTTGGTATTTCGTAAAAAAATACTAAAATTAAGCCGGGGGAATGGCAAACTTTTGAAGCGAACGCTACCGTTTGACTTGGATGAAACGTTCTCAATTTGGCCTTGCACACAACAGCTGATCTTAGCGATAATTCCTTTGGTTGGGCGGTATTCATCGATAAAAATTTGATATTTCGTAAAAAAATACTAAAATTAGGCCGGAAGAATGGCAAACGTTAGAAGCGAACGCTACCGTTTGACTTGGATGACACGTTCGCAATTTGTATAGGAAAAACGTCGTCATCCACCCCGAACGCTCAAAATGACGACGAATGACGGCGAACGCCCGCCGTGGAAAGACCCTATTAAAGCGTATACATACTCAGTTTTCAAGCTATCTTGATATAACTTGGTACAGGTCCGTCTTTTTGCTGTACGCAGTACATATGTCCGAACCGGACGGATCGGATAACTATATCATATAGCCGCCATAAGAACGATCGGTTCGGAATCAACATTTAGTATGAAAAACTTTTTGTTTCTCAAGATATCTCAACCAAGCTCACAGATTGTGTGTTTGACACAATTGCATATATCCTTTCCAAATTTGGTTAAAATCGGACAACTTTTTATATCACCATAGGAGCGATCGGTTCGGAATAAACATTTAGTATGAAAAACTTTTTTTTTTCTCAAGATATCTCAACCATGCTCACAGATTGTGTGTTTGATATAGTTTCATACATCCTTTCCAAATTTGGTTCAAATCGAACTTCTATATAATGTAGCTGCCATAACAACGATTGGCTCGAAATCAGCATTCAACAAATTTTGAAAAAAAAATCTGACGGCTCACACAGGGCATTGCAAGGGTAACCAAACTTTGGCGCGCCAAAGTTAGTTTGCGCTATATTTTTTTCAACTTTATTCTTTAGTTTCATTCAATAAAAATTTTCGTACAATAACTTAATATTTATATTATTAAACTAATTAATACTGAAAAGAGATAAACTAAAAATTTAAATACATTAGTTTTTATTTTGAATATACTTTACAATTAATTGTAATACTTAAATTTCGTGCATTGTTCATCCAACACGCATTCAAATAGCATTGCTGTGCAAAAGACACTTTGATAGAAATACACAAAAAACGGGCTACCACCCTAACAAACTATAGCCGATCGCGTAATCTAGACACTAGGCTAAGAGTAACGCAAACGTATTGAGAACCCTTACAACTAAAAAGATTTCCTAGCAGAATACTATGCAGCACAGGCTATGCCAAACTCAGAAAAACGTTTGAGCTCGTAGCGGAAGCTGCTGTAGGAAATTCGCACCCTGAATCGAACGAATCTTACTACAGAGCGCGCTGCTGACAGCCTGCAGCTTGAGGGATCGATCCCTACTTCATGTTAAATTTTGGTACTGCGGCCGTAGTGACTTTGGTCTGTACGTGCCCTCTGGATCGACTGGGAATGAACCGTATCCCGCCTCCCCCCTTCTCACTGCTGTTGATTGTTTATTAATAACATCAAAAGCCACTGTTCCTATGCATCTATATGATATAGTCATCCGATCTTGACCAAATATTCTTAGGATGTAGCAGTGAGTAAGAAATTCGTTATTTCATACCAAGCAATTTTGACCTTTGACCCCCCATTTAAACCCCTTGCAGTGGGAATATCAAAAAATCCCGTCTTATTGCACGATAATTATGTCTCAGCTCAATATCTTGAACCGCCTGTAGCGTGATGTCTCGTCAGTCAGTCAGTGAATCAGTCAATTAGGACAAAGAGTTTTATATATAAAGATTCTATTTTCAAATATGCTAGATCTTGCCTGAAATAAGCTAATCTGGCAACACTGCTTAGCGGTTCAGGTCATTGAGTGACTACTCAATGGGTTCAGGTTATCATAAACGATGATCGATGAACAGATCTTTCTATTCAGTTGTTAGAACGATGAACAATAGGACCATTCCTGAAACTGCTTTGCTTTTTTTACTTTTCTTTAAGTTTGATTATTTCAATCAGTTGCTCACAGCTGTTCCATGCAAATTGTGCAGCACACTCAACACAATTTGGAACATTTTTCAACACTAGTTGTTTAAACGAAATCAGCTCAGAGGCTGATTGTTTTTTTATTTTGATTTGCTTATCCGTGTGACCGTTCTCGACAAACAAAATTACTTGGCCACATTTGGTGTTTGTTTACATTCTGCTACTAATTCAAAATGGAGATTATCGTAAGTATTTTTGCATTTGAAGCTTTGATAATTAAATTATTTGTTTATTTATCAGAATTCATACGAGCCTTTGGCAAAAAAAGCACGGACCAACAGCAAAAAGTGGACGGAGGCCAAAGTTAGTGAACTACTGGAGCTTGTTCTGGACTTAATAAAAGATGTGCCAGAGTCATTTGAAGTAAATTACAATAAAAGTTAAATATTAATAGTAAACTAATAATATAAACTTATTCTATTCTAGAAACCAACAGCACAAAAGTAATAATCGAATAATTGAAAAATCTCTATCATTTTCTAAAGTGAACCATATTGTTCTCAAAAATAAAATGCGGTCGCTTCGTTCTCAGTACGTAAGTGCGGTGCAGTGGAGGACCAGCACTGGAGCCGGATTATTGGCTGATGGCAATTGCCAGTCTGTGGCAGGTCAGCATGCTATTAAAAAAACATAATCCTTAAATAATAATTTATTTCTATAGATTATATTGAAAAAATTTGCCATATTTTGATGTTCTTGAGCAAATTTATGGCCAGGGAAAAAAATATTGAACCTCAAGGTGTGACGGACTCCACTGACTGCGATGTCTTGGAGCAGTACGAATATCTATTCGAGGAGAGGCAGAACAAAGCGGCCGCACCGGAAAGTCACTACATTTAAAAAGAGGATCTTTAGTGGATGTGATCTCCACCATGCAGCAACAGAAGGTAGAGCTGGAAATCAAGATGGTAGACATTGAAAAAGATAAGTTAGCATAGGAAATAGAGAAATTTAACATCGAATCCAAACGGGAAATGGAAAAAGTTAACATGGAATCGCTAAGATTTGATAAGGAAATGGAAGCTAAGAAGAACATAAGGATAATGGAGCTGGAACACGAGAAGGAGTTGAAAAAGATGGAGATCGAAAAGGTGCTGAAAATGTATGAAATCCAGCAAAAATATAAACATAATGCATAAATAAAGAATTGATATGAAATTTTATTTGATTTATTTATTACTTTAATGCATATTCATGAGTCTGCAAATCATTTTGCGTTTTTCTTTCGCATCAACAGAAGAATGTGCTTTATAGTGTTCTTCTCCTTCACTGACCGTTTTAACATCAGTGATACCGACATCAACTTCAAAAACATCATCACTGGATTGGTGTAAGATGATGTTGTGTAAAATAGCACATACGAACATCCATGCTCCTGCGTCTTTAACACTCTTGTCGTCTTTGATCACGCACTTAAACTCCTTTAAGCAGCCATATCGCGCCTTTAGGAAGGCAAAGCTGTGTTCGATTCTTATTCTGTAACTGCTAAACTTACGGTTGAATAGCTTCCTCGAATTAGATGTCAGCTCGTTTGAGCTTGTTCGAAACAATGTAATTATTTGTGGTGTCAGTTTACAAGCACTATCTCTTGCTATCCACTGTAAGTCATCAAAAAATGACTGATGCAGTGTGAAAAGAGGACAGCTTTTATATATTCTGCTGTCGTGAACGCTTCCTGGCCAGCCAATAACCATATGCCGAATAATTTTGTTGCAGTCACATGTAGCCTGTAGTTTCAGGCTGTACTGCTGCTTTCTCGAAAAGTAAGACTCTAGATCTTACACCGGCTTCTCTGAAAGTTTGATCTCAGTACCATCGACGTACCCTATGCACTCAGGCAACTCATCTGCTCCCTCAAGAGCAAGAGCTTTTCGCTCGGTGGAATTCGGCAACTGGATGTAAGTTGTGGTCATCGATAATATGACTCTAAATACCCGGCATGTCACCCTCTCTTTTGTCCCGCCATCGCCGATTCCAAAGAAAGCTGCGGTTTTTACAACAGATGCTCCTTCTCCATTGGAGCTCAATCTGAAGAGAGCAATCATAAGTTGCTCATGAACTGGCAACTGCATACAGCTTCTTGGGCCGTTGAAAACATCTTTGTTTTTTATCAGCTCCAGTATAATATTACAGCTATGCCAATTTACCCTAATGTGTTGCTTAAATCTTGCTTCGTCCTTGCTGCCTTGTAAATTGGGTGCACTTTGGGACGGAGTGCTTTAAATTGGGGACTCCATATCGGTACAGATCCGCCAGAATGTTGTATGAAAACAACTCGTCCGCAATTTCATTTTGTCTCTTCCTCTTAGGAGCTGCCAAATTGTAAAGCTGTTCGGCCAGACTGCCAGCTGTTTTACGAAAGCAAAATCAAATCAGTGTGCAAAACGGGTCATTCCTGCAACTGCTTTAGATTTGCTAATAAAAAAAGGAAATTTTAAGCAAAAAGAAAAGAAAAGCGGTTTCACAAATCCCCCTAATATAAATAGGTCTTGCTATTCAGCTGTTTAGAACGATGAACGGTATGAATAGGTATTTTTAGTTGTTCATAAACGAGTAACGATTAATAGGCCAATTAATTTTAATAAGATTTAATGACAAATGCGAATTAGTTTTAGGATTTAGGATTCATATTTCACTTAATTTTTAAATTGCTCTGAAAGCCTCAGGAAATGCTGAATATCGCATATATTTATATTTAATTATAAAATAATAAAAATTGATTAATTAATGAATTTAATTTATAATTCAACGATCACTTAAAAGGGAAACAAAAGCATAAGAATGGTTAAATTACACTAAAGTATCCCAGAAAAATTCCACCGCGTCGATAAACGAAAAATTAATCAAAAACTCACATCTTGGGAAATGTTTCTTCAGAAACTTAATCATGTTATTTATTTAGGCAATTTACACATAATTTAATTTATTTTGATGAGCAAACCGACTGTATTATTGCATAAACTATGTTTTTCTGTATATTTGCCTATTTTTATTAAAATTGACTTTTGAAATGGAGACTATGAAATATAAGGATTATTCCGCAAATCTCTCTTGAATGAGCAGAAATAGAATCAAAATGCAAAGAGAATACTTCAATCTTTTTAAGTCCGTTTTATAATTTCAAAAAAGTTTAGCTACATTAATTTATACATAACAACCCCTTAATATTAGTGAAACAAATTTTGCGCACAACACGTATCGAACGACACTATGGGTCCACGGCGGTTGCTTTAAAACTATAAACTTTTTTAACTCCAAATAACTTGTTTTTGCAATCTGTTATGATCAGCTTAATTTAAGATATTGGATTTTGTGTGCTTTATTAAGCATATTTCGCTAACAATTACAAATGAAATTGAAAATTTAAAAGTGATTGCTATTCTGTGTAGCATGCGCTACAACACGTTATGAAGTTATTTCGCAAAAAGTAACTGTAACGAAATAAAATTCTATACCATTCAAAAGTACATTTCAATTCTTCTTATCACTAAACAAAAGTTGGCGGTATATATTTTAAAAGACCAAACAATTTTATATTTTACTGAACAAAAACGTACGAATGTTACGTGAAACATGCGAAATTTGCCCATATATGAAAACAATTTCAAATTTAATTCCTTGAATTTTAGTCGCTGGAAAGAACCAAAGCAAACCGTTATTCATGAATCGGTTTCTAAACGGTTTTCTGGGTTTGAAGAATTTCGGTTTATTAAATTTTATTTAAGTTGAATGATGAGAAGCATCAGTTTCCTTAAAAAATGTTTAAACGGCATCAGAGCTAAATAAGGTGTAATGTTCATTGACTAACAATTGACCAACTGAATAATATGAACGATATTGTTGTTGAAATACTTGCACGTTTATACGGACTATCTCACGTATTTCTAATTTCGCGAAACGAAAATTGTCCCCAGTTTACAATGCACAGAAGAAGTTCACGAATATAAACCTGCAATGCTGCCAGATCTGGATATCATTTAAAAAAGAGCGCATTGCATTAATTTGTTTTACCGGTAATTGTTAAATACAGACCCCTAGCTCCAAAAATTTAAATTTATTTTGTGAATAGACCCCGATTTATCATTAATTTAGGTGCAAAAATTATGCGGGGGACTCTTGTATTTTTTTTTAAATTAATTTTAAAGTTTAATTTTTTTACACTTAAAACGGCTTGCGAGGGCACTTGCAATGTTGTTGTTGTTGTTGTTGTAGGTTTTGTTGTTGTTGTTATTATTATTGTTATTGTTTTAGTTGTTATTGTGCTGTTATTAACACTAATTTTAAGAAAAACTACTACACAAAACTAACCATGCAAAGCAGTTGCAAAATTAGTGCTGTCCGTTGTTATCAGAGTTGCGAAACTAGCTATAAACTAGCTAAATTGGCAACGATTGCTATTGGTGCTATTTTGAAAATAGCTAAACCAACTACTCATGCAAAGCAATTGAAATATTTATCTCTTTGTTATTATTGGTGGCGCTGAAAAGGGCCGATTTGCTAAAATGCCATGAAAAACGCCGCAGGAAAGGCGCAATTCGCGCGATTTTTTTTAAAAAAAATTTTTGCTTGCGACGCCTTCTTTTTTAAATTTAATCTTTTAGTTCGGCACGTCTTATATAATGAGTAGTTAGTTTAGCTATTTTCAAAATAGCACCAATAGCAATCGTTGCCAATTTAGCTATTTTATAGCTAGTTTCGCAACTCTGATAACAACGGACAGCACTAATTTTGCAACCTCTGCATTGTTAGTTATGTGTAGTAGTTTTTCCTAAAATTAGTGCTAATAACAGCACAACAACAACTAAAACAATAACAATAATAATAACAACAACAACAAAACCTTCAACAAAAACAGCACCAAAAACAAACAACAACAACATTGCAAGTGCCGTGCGCGAAGCATTAAAACGTGTGTGTGCAGTGCAACTTTAAAATTAATTTTAAATCCATGGTTATTTTTGGTTACCTGCGACTTTATGAATTAAGTTCTGCTCAACATGTTTGCAAATTTAGCGCTGCCACCTTCTTTGAAAACAAACAATAAGTTGGCTGTGCCTCACCATTTCACGCATTGTGGCTATATTCATAGTCAACTTTCATGTGTTGCTCAAATACATGTAATGGTGTTTATAAACGCATTTGTTGAACATATTCGTGGAATATTTTCACGCTTTTCGCTCCGTATAAACAGGGTAACTGAATAGGTTCTTTCGTTCAAATTACGGACCCGTTCATTTGAACTTGTTCAGAACGAAACGACACAAATCTAATTGATATGTCTCTGTAGATAACACATATAAGTTTTCTTCAAAATTAATATTTGTTTGGATTTTTCATCAGGATGGCATCAGCAGGTATGATTTAAATCTTACTTTATATAAAATTTTAGCTTATTTAATATTGTCATTATGCTTTATAAAAATAAGTTTAAATATTTTTATTATATGCTTGTCCTCGTGGTTTGTCTTTTCGACACGTAATAATGTGCGATTTTGTATGAAAAGTGCGTATGTGTTTACTCACATACATGCCCAAGAACGAATGTATATGTATATATGTAGATACTTAACGTAAATTATTATTCATATCTTATTTGTGCCAATGTACAAATTTTAATAATAAAATATCTTTCCATATATTAATTTATTCGTATTAGGCAAGAAGGGGAAAAAGAATAAAGGAACTGTAATTTCTCTACAATCGTTCCTTTCCAATGGTGATACACCCATAGGAACTACACAAGTTGCAAAAAAAGTCAGAAATTTTGATGGTGATGACAGTGATGACGGAAGCCACGCGGTAATTTATCAACTACCTACCGCACCAAGAGCAAATAGGATACTTGACGATGATTCTATTCCCCATAAGCCGCCTTTCATAGCCTATATTAATAATTTACCATTTGATGCCAGTGAGGAAGACATTTACGAGTTTTTTGGGTCAATTAATTTAGCTTCATTAAGGTTGCCACGTGAAGATGGTGAAACTGGTCGATCTAGAGGATTCGGCTACGTTGAACTGGAAAATAGGGAAGACCTTATTCACGTGCTCAGTTTACCGGATCCGTCAATTAAAGGGCGTCGAATTCGCATTGAATTGTCTAATGAAAATGATCAACAAAATCGTCAAAAAGGCAATCGCCGTTTTGAAGGATTTGGAAATTCTAGTGAAAATCGAGATTCTGGAAATTGGAGGCGTGATAGTCAAAATAATGGCAGTGGCTACGGAGGAGGATATTCCGGAAATTTCGATCGCGATCGTGGATTTAATCGTGACCGAAAACCAATAACGGAAAGAGAAGAAAATAATACTCCTGGTTCATGGCGTACAAATAGCCGACAGCAGGCTTCAGATTTTTCCCCTCCTCGAAGGGATCGAGATCAAATTTCTGATAAATACCGAGGTAGAAATAACGATTCAAACGTAAGAGATGAGGCTGTAGATTCTGAGGAAAGGCCAAAGCTAAATTTAAAACCTCGAACACTACCGTTACCGGAAAGAGTAACGAAACCGGATACTGAAAAACATGACAACGAAAGTGATCTAAAAGCAAATGCTAAGCTAAGTGGTACACCATCTGTAAATGTTTTTGGATCAGCTAAACCTGTAGATACAGCCACAAGAGAGTTAGAGATTGAAGAACGTCTAGCAGAAGCTCGACGACAAGAAAAAGTTCGTAATACCGAAGGAGTTATAAATGATAAAATGTCGGAAATCAATATTGACAAAAATGATAGTGAAAATGCTAATGCATCAACTATTAGCTGGCGTCGAACTCAAGATGTGTCAACTGGTGACGATATCAAAAGCTCTGGCGTACAAGGTATATCGAAATTTCATGCTGTTTTTATTGTTCGTCAATTACAGGCTACCTATACAATTTCATTATAGATGATAGGCGTCGGGAGGAATCAGACTATAATAGATTCAATAAACCGCAGGACCGAAATGACAGGTTAAGTATAATGTTTTTTTTAGACTCATTACTGTAAAAAAGTACAAATAGGTCTATTACGTTTGTCAAAAAAAAGAATGTGCGTAACAGGCAGAAGGAGCCGAGTCGATACAGCCATGTCCGTCTGTCTGTCAGTCTGTCCGATTTTTGAGTTCTAGATCTCAGAGACTATAAGAGCTAGAGACACAAAATTTGGCATGTGGGTTCATCTACATCTTCTATTGATCAAGTTTGTTTTAGATTTTTGCCACGCCCCCTCCGCCCCTAGAAATTTAAAATCAAAACTTTAAAAACGAATTAAAAGAGAACCTTTAAAAGTAATGCCCTAATTTTTGGTATATATAATACACACTATAGTCCGAACATGTCCTGAATTTCATTCTAATCGGATGATAAACTCGGAAGTTCCACTAACAACGTTCTGGGCAAAAGGAAGAAGAGACGCTAGCAACCTCTATGTAATTGGTAAATGTTAACCAAACCAATGTGTTAATTAAATTATATATTTAAGTACGCATTTAAAAAAAAATATTAATTTTTATTTAAAATGCATTAAGCATTTTTATTTTGTCCAATGCTTCGAATTAAATTTTAAATTTTGCAGCTCTCAGTGCATAGGCATGAACCAAAGTGTGCTTTGCTTTGTTGTTTAGTTTACGTTTGTGTGCGTTCCTTTCGGGAAGTGTTATATCTGTGTAAGCCTATACGCCTAGCCTAAAGTAAAACAAAAACAAAAGTGTACTATGTGTATAGGGCCTGGGCACCCCTGTTCTAGAATAAATATTTATCCCGTCTTTGTACGAATCCATTGATCTCCAAGCTATCAAATTCTATGCTCAAAAAGAAAATGTTCAATACCTAGCTACCAAAGTCTACTAAATATTTTAAGAATTAGTCCCTAACGCTGGGTCGGGAAGGCTAATTAAGAATATGCTCGACTAAACTAGTTTTAAATATTGACTGAATTTTAATTTATAATTACAGATCTGAAAATGCTAAAACTAAAAATGTTCATGATGGAAAAATTAAAGAGGAAAACAAATATAAAGGAGATTATCGAAACGACCGGCTTCAGACCAAGAACGCACAGGCTGAACCTGTAAGTAGAGTTTATGCGAAGCCAAATTTGCAAATTCAATTCAAGAAATGCTGTCAAAAATAAACACAGATTTACAAATTCTACCAACACACGGAAGTTAACTATGAATTCAGTATCAATTCATGAACTGAGTTTCATTTCATAGAAATTTCTGACATTTTGTGATTTGAAGTGTGCTGTATGAACAGAAGGCAAATTTTTATTTTACAAATTGAACTGGAAGCAATTTTTTACAGAAAAAAATTCGATTGCCAAAAAATAATATATCGAGGAAATAAAGTAAGCGAAAATTTTTAGGGGCTGGTTTTTTCTGCATTTTTCTGTGCATAGGATTAAGGATTAAAGCAATAATATTTAAACAGATGATGTGTTTTTGAAAGTTAAACCATTTTGCATCAAATGGTCAATTTCGAAAAATTTCGATTACGTTATTTTAGCTCGTTATGCATTAAAACAAGGTTCTTATAAGCTCTTTCTACAAGCCGTCATTCGCTACAATTTCGTCATTCGGGCCGAATTGCACTTTTTTGACACCAGTACTATTCGTGCAACTGGTTTGATTTTGATTTGCTTAAAATTTGCTTATTTCGATCAGCTGTACACTGCTATTCCTTACAAATTGTGTAGTGTTGCTCAGAACAATTTTGGGAAATTTTTGCAACACTAGAAGTTTAAATGAAAGCAGCTCAATCTGATTCAGTTTTGCTTTCGATTTGTTTATCTGTGTGACTGTTCTCCGCGAAGAAAATAATACCACATTTAATGTATGTATGTTGTTATTCTGTTGATTTTGCAATAATGAGAACGTTGTAAGTATTTTACATTTGAATCTTTGAAGCAAAATCAAATCAATGTGCAAAACGGGTCGTTCCTGCAACTGATAAGGATTTTCTTAAAAATAATCAAATTTTAAGCAAGTCAATCCAGTTGCAGGGATAGTACTACTCTTCGCTATTAATAGACCCAGTACTTAAAAAAGTACAAATAGGTCTATTTAGTTTGTGCAAAAAAAAAGTTCGTAACTGGGAGAAGCAGGCGTGGCAGACCCCATAGTGTATATATATTCTTGATCAGCATCAACAGCCGAGTCGATATAGCCATGTATTGATCAAGTTTGTTTTAGATTTTTGCCACGCCCCCCTACGCCTCTAGAAATTTAAAAACAAAATTTTTAAATCGAATTACAAAAGAACCTTTAAAACTAGCGCATTGATTTTGGTATATATAATAAACACTATAGTCCAGGGGTGCGCAGCGCACATTTGTTTTTGTATTGCACATAGCATATGGGAGTGTGCTCTGCCCTATTATTCGTTGCCTGCAAATCAAAACATTGAGTATGAAAAACTTTTTTGTTTCTTAAGATATCTCAACCAAACTCACAGATTGTGTGTTTGGTATAGCTTTATACATCCCTACCAAATTTGGTTTAAATCGGACAACTATATCATATATGTAGATGTTATATGAACGATCGGTTCGAAATCAACATATATGTAGTATGAAAAACTTTATTGTTTCTCAAGATATCTCAACCAAACTAACAGGTTGTGTGTTTAACACATTTTTATACATTCTTATCAAATATGGTTCAAATAGGAATATTATGTAAATTTCTGTTTAGTATACATATGAATTTAATTCAAAGACAATTTACGAGATCATACCTAGTCTATTCATTAAGTGTGTACTTTTACCTGTCAAAATTCCTCAAAGTGGTACAAGACTTATTATAAATTACCTTTTATTGCTTTATAAAACACGTACACGTCAAAATAACTCAATTTATCGCAATATTGACAAAAATGGACAGCGAAAACGCATGTTTCTTAAATTGCGTTCTTCTTTCATCAGCCTGTCGCGCGCTTTATTGCGATGTTGCATCAGTTTATTAATTGAAATTGTAAGCGGGCAAGTCCGGGCAGCCAAAGTTATATGAGTTAGAGTAATATTTACTTAAGCTGTTTACAAAATTTGGCCCAAAAGTTCGTAAAAGTTTGCGAATTATATTCTAACAATGTTAAAAAATAGACTTTTTTGAGTGTACTTTTCAGACTTTTGTGGTATAAAAAGTAAAAATTTCAAAATTTTATTGCATTTAACTAGAAAATCACATACTTTTTAGATGACACCAAAAATCGGAGAACGCATGTTTCTTGAATTGCGTTCTTCTTCCATCAGCCTGTCGCGCGCTTTTATTGCGATGTTGCATCAGTTTTATTAATTGAATTTGTAAACGGGCAAGTCCGGGCAGCCAAAGTTATATGAGTTAGTTAGAGTAATATTTACTTAAGCTGTTTACAAAATTTGGCTCAAAAGTTCGTAAAAGTTTGCAAGTCATATTCTAACAAATTAAAAAATAGACTTTTTTGAGTGTACTTTTCAGACTTTTCTGGTATAAAAAGTAAATGGGCGAATATTAAAAATTTTATTGCATTTAACTAGAAAATCACATACTTTTTAGATGACACAAAAAATCGGAGAACGCAAGTTTCTTGAATTGCGTTCTTCTTCCATCAGCCTGTCGCGAGCTTTTATTGCGATGTTGCATCAGTTTTATTAATTGAATTTTCGCAATCATGGGCGCCCGCCGTGCCCACCTCTAGTCCATATAATCAGATAATTAATTTTTAATATTTTCAGGTCTTGCAGTCTTCCAACAAATATTCTGGACTTGACGATGAATCATCCGAATAAAAATATTTCTATATTTGTAATAAATGATTAAAAGAAAAAATTTAACAGATAAATTTAACAAGTAATAAAAATCAATAAAATCCCACAATAAAACAAAAAAATTAATATTCCAAAGGTTTGGAAAGGTTAAAGGTTAATTTTCAGAATCGTATCTATGTAAATGGTGTCGTCGGCCAGGTGTTCTTAACTTATTTAAATGCCAGAAGTCACATGATGCTAAAATGGTAACTGGTCCGATTGGTCCGATATGAGTCTTATTTTTGGCAATATGGTTGAGAAAATGGAGTGTGTTTTCTACCAATCAAGAATTGACTTTTCTAAGATCCAAAACATCTCTTAAAATTGTGATGTCCGAAACGATTGAAGTGTCAACAGTGTCAGCAAAGGGTATCTCCGCCGAATTAAGAACGAAATATCTCCGCATCCGATTCTTCCTATGGCAGCTATATATTCTAGTCCGATCTTGACCAAATGTAACATGTTGCGTACGTAAA
>JAWNMD010000858.1:0-55755 GCA_035044365.1 Drosophila neotestacea
ATACTGTAAGCTGTGAGCTTAGCGTGTTCTGTTTTCAAGCGTCCACTGTATTTGCAGTTTACACTTCACACTTAATTGTCGTCTTACTTTTGTTTTCGTTCTAATAACAGTTATGTTCATTAGAAAGAACGCAATTCGCTTTCATCTCATGCCGCTCACCGAAACGCATAAGTATCAGTCAATTCGATCGTTTTCATCCTCGCTTACCACCCATGTCTGAGTCACCTTTTTTATACCCTGTAGGGATGTAAAGTCCGTTCAAAATGTTAAAGTATGTACATATATGTATGTATGTAATAGGTAGAAGGAAGCGTGGCAGGCCCCATAAAGTATATACACTTGACATAAAAACTATGCGTACAAGCACAATGCACCACTTTGACTGCGAGAAAAATTACTTGTGGTTATGATATTGTCAAAAATATATTTTTGACTTAATAACACATTAGTCGTAAACAATTGGAATACGTTTTTTTTTATTGTGAATTATATATATTTGTTTAATTTAAGAAACTAAATAACAACGGATTTTGACTCAGAAAAAGTATGCTTGTACGCATAGTTTTTGTGGCAAGTGTATAGTATTCTTGATCAACATCAGAAGCCGAGTCGATATTGCAGACAAACAGATCTCAGAGATGGTAAGACAAAATTTGGTATGAAGACCTTTTACACTTGCACGCAGATTAAGTATGTATATATATGTATATCAAATTTTGGATGACACGCCCCCTTCGCCAACAAATCGAAAGAAAAAAACGGTATAACTGTTTACATAAATATGCTCAATCATACAGTTATTGATGTCTATTTCTCTTTTATTTATCTCTATCTTCTTTGTCTACTGACGCTCGAGCTCTCATTCTGAGTTGCCTGGCACGCGCCAATACAAACACATAGCCATAAATATTAATAACGCCGAAGTTATTCAACTAACTATGTTACGGGCAGTGTTGCCATTTTAGCTATTTTATAGCTAGATTTAGCTTTTTTGAAACTGCCAAAGCTATATTATTTATTGAAATGCTATTAGCTAGAATTCTAGCTATTTTAAAAAGTGATTCGGCTACTTTAAGCTTTTTAGGATTTATTTAGGAGTTCACTCACTAAATTTGTATTAGCGATGCTTTTTAAAATTAATGAGCGAATTTAGTTCGTTCACTCATGAGCTGAACACAAATTTTCTCTGTGAAATCGATAGAAAAGCTATCGGAATCATTCAATAATAAGCGGGAAAGCACAAACAATCAACAAATTAGATTAAAAATGCCGAAAGTCATATATAAGCAACACTTTCGCGACGCGTGGTTACAGAATCCAGAATTTAAGGACTGGATACGAAAAGACGACTAAGGCATATTGCAGCTACTGCAAATGTAGTGTCGCAGCAAAGTTGCATGACATCAAGTCACATGCCAATACAAAAAAGCACATTTCAATTACCGGCAGTTTCCAACAAAAAAAACAAACTGCAATATTGCAAACAAGTGCCTATCAAAACATCGGAGCTGGAAGCGGCATTGTCACTCTACGTGGCGGAACACACGTCTATAGCCCCCATTGATCACCTCTCCGAATTGTGCGTGCAAAATTTTAAGGAATGCTCTGCAGCTGTTAAAATCAAACTGGACCGCACCAAATGCACTAGCATTGTATCAAATTTTTTGGCAGTGCATTTCAATGAAGAATTGTACAAGGAGATTGGTGATTCTTCATTCAGTCTTTTAATAGATGAGTCAACAGACAAAAGTACAACAAAACTTGTTGGCAAGTAACTAATATTTATAATTTTAATTCATGTTTTTTAGACCCAGTACTTTGAAAAAGTACAAATGGGTCTATTAAGTTTGTGCAAAAAAAAATGTGCTGCATTAATTACACATTACCAGCATCTTATTTAAGAATGATTTCGGAGTCTGCCAAATACAACGATTCTGTCGAGGACGTCGTCGATACTGATGATATATCGTTGTTATTAAAATAAAATAAACAAACAAAAATATTGTGTTTTATTTACAAACTTATGCTCTCTATATATGTATCATATTCTGAATTTAACACTGTAAAAAAAACTAGCTATTTTTCTAGCAATTTTTAATTTTTGTTTAGCTATTTCTAGCTAATTTTTTCTTTCAATTTGGCTATTTTAGCCCATGAAATTCTGGCAACACTGCGTTGATCAGCTGTTAATTATTAAAGTAGCTTTCAAACTGTATTCTATTTCTTGTTATTTTTGCTAAGCCAGAGATGATAGATTCTCAAACTGTGTATTGAATGTCAATGGCTCTGACATAGATATTTGGCAAATAATATTATTTTTATATTCTTTTTCTGTAAATTATAAAATTCTGTAATAATGGTAATGATCGAACATCCAACGGGTAAACGTATCCAAATCAATTTTAAGTTGGCATAAATATTTATAAATTATTTTCCCTACAGATGTAAACATTCACGTCATCATTGAGCTCAACGGTCACGGAGTGAGTATGTATATAAAGAGGTTATATTTGAGTACCCCTATTTTTCTATAATAATATTTTATGCATTCCTCAAAATTGTTAATGATAAATAATACAATTTACCTAATTGCCCAATCCGATATTCGATCTGACCCCAATATAATAAATTCAATGGAGATTTGTATTTATGAATTACCTTTTGAAGTATTAAACATTTATAATCTTTCTTAAATCATGTTGTAATTTATTATAATTCGTCCTGAGTAAGGCGTGATGAAAGTCTCGATAATGTAAAGCGTACTGTCTACAAAAGGGTCCATATGGACATATATATATATATTCATATGTATATAGGTAGGGAGGGTAGAGAACTGTGGGAGTCAACGTCATCCGATTTCCCTTAATTCCACAAAAATGTATCTGCACTGTCCGTCGGGATACCTAATATTTCTCGCAACTATCGTATAGCCTGTTTCTTTGGTTCCTTCAGAACTTTTGATTCTTTTTGTTTCTTTTTATAGAAAGTGTACCTAAAAATTTATGTTAATGTGTGCTCATGATGAAAGGAGATTAGATAAGAACCCACCCGACAACCCGACGCGCTAGTTAGAGCATAGCTAGAGGTACACGATCCTTCGAAATCCTATCATGAAATGTTGTCTGCAAAATTTCCATCTTTATTTTTTTTATACAAAAAAAACATCCGTATAAATCAGCAACGCACCCTGCACGTTACAAATTTGCAATGTGCGCCAGAACCTTACCATGCCCATATTCATACATGCATATATTTTTTGCAAGCGCTTCATTGCAGAAAATACTCTGACTCGAGGATTTCTATCCTTCAAGAAAAGCTTTCGTTCAAAAAGCTTTCAGTTGATCAGCTTACCAACCATCGTGAGAGCAGCTGTTTTTCGTATACCTAATATTTGATATAGTAGTGAAATCGATTACCAATTTGTTTAGATATGCAAGGAAAGAAAAGGTTCAAACAATGCAATATGTCACAATTTCAAGAATGTTTGCTCAAGGTGTTATCCTAATTTAAGAGGATCAGCCAACAAAAATGATTTTGGAGACCTCGCACACCTCGGGCTCGCTACACTCGCTGAAATCTTGGGAGATAAGAAACACTTTTCACAGCTATAGCCGGACCTTGTCATTTGTAACAAAAAAGCGGGAAATGTAAATAGCCTTTTTGCGCTGCTTTTAACTTTTCCCTGCAATTGGATTTAACTTAATAATATAGTACTGTATATTATCGAACACTAACATTTTTGGTGCTCCCTGTTTAAATGTTTTCGCTGCAATTGAACTTTGGACTCTCAAGGAAATAATCAGATTTGGCAGAAAAAGGTCAGATAAAACCAATCTATGAATTTGCTTAAGATAGCTCAGAAAACAACAAAGCTCTTCATAATAAAGTTTATTTTGAATCCGATTGTTCCTCTGTTAGCTATATAATAAGTCATCCGAATATTGACAAAATACCCACCAGTTGGGTTCCAAATTTATCCGCAAATAGCCTGCGACTATTTGCAGAAGTCCCTCGTTAAATTCTAAATATAAAGAAAACAACGTTCAAAACTTGTAGTTATTTTGTTATTGTATTTCTTTCTTTCTTTTCTTTTTATTCATTTCGTTTGCTTCATTTCTTCTCATGATCATTGCTCTGATAGATCGAGTATCTATTTTTTCTTCTCCTCCTTTTTTTTAATAATTCTCATAATGAATGCATACGAGTAGTATTTCATTTTTTCATCTTATGCTTTCTTTTTGTTTAACATAGCCGAAGATTTATTAACATGAGTGTGTGTATGTGTATGTGTTTCAATAGCAATGCTGTCATAATAATTAATTTACTATACACATTAATTACAGCATTAATTAACTGATTCTTCAAATAAATTGTACAGCTATGTTCATTTTTTAAGTTAATTTAATTCTTTTCGTTTATCATATTTTGCTAAATTTGTTTATTTTTTCATTTTTGTTTTGTTTTATTTTTTTTTATGTATTTTAATCAGTTGTTCATAAGTTCAGCGTCAGGGCAAATGTTCTCTGTTCTGTCTAAGCATTTGTGGTATTTTCGTACTACCTAAATTTATTATACCCTTGCAGAGGGTACTATTTTTATGTAGTTTTGTAAATATGCATGGCTCTCTAAATGGGCGCAATTCAACGGAAAAACACGTATATGAACGAACTATTTTTGAAATGTATTTTATGTTGGTATTTTTTCTAATTTTTTGCATATTATTATAATTAGTTAAGTTTTGTAAATATATACTAAATAGGCAGCTTTTTCACGTTCAAAAACAAAGGGCGCGTTTACGAAATCATTATCATTATCTGTATTTGTATGATTTTCATTATAATTGCAATATTCATATTCATTAATCATTATTAAAAGTGAATTGTATACATATCAATTATGCTCCTCAAATAGGTGGAAAATGTTTAACATTGCTTTTCTTGTTTTTATTTTGGATTTTATTTTTGGTATTTTGTAAAATTTTGGTTCTTTTTCGTCTAGAGACTAGTATCTAGAGTCTAATAGGCTATTTCCACGAACACACTT
The DNA here is from genome assembly GCA_035044365.1 of Drosophila neotestacea. Classification (NCBI taxonomy): domain Eukaryota; kingdom Metazoa; phylum Arthropoda; class Insecta; order Diptera; family Drosophilidae; genus Drosophila; species Drosophila neotestacea. The sequence goes on from JAWNMD010000858.1 coordinate 5,044, forward strand.
TCGGCACATTCGCCACCAATTTCAACCTTCAGGCCGAATATTCGGTTAAGCCTGCACAGATTCCCAAAAGGCCCAAATGTTCTGTTCAATGAATGTTCAAATATAGACTTTTGTTCACAACCCCCCTATTAAATTTCAGTATTTTTTTTATCAAACATACATAATCGAACTTTCTGTTTATCACTATTCGCCAATATTAAGCAATAAATAGTTTATTTTAATCCAAAAAACGTTTGTTAAAAAAGCGAACCAATGACTTATTTTGGGCTGAAGTGAGATTTTTGAATTGTCATGGAATGTCATAAATCAGGCAAAATCGAATGTGACCGAATGATGCGAATGTTTGGGCTCGTGGAAAAAGCCTATAAAGCATAACGCTTAGTATTTTTGGTAGATTCTATTTATATTTTTTTTTTACTATTTTTTTTTTTACGTAAATGAACGAGTATATTTTTTTTGTTGCCAAAAGTTTTTGGTATCTTCTTTTGCAGTGGGTAGTACAAAAAATGAGGCGTGAATTTGGTATTTCAAGTGTTTGTAAGGCTTTTGTATCTGTGTCTTGTATATATTTTTTCGTTTAATTAAAATTTGTATTATTTTAATAATTAAGTGGAGTGTTCTTGTTATTGGTATTTTTTCAGTTAGTTTATTATATTAGTATTAATTATATATTTATTATTTTGCTTAGAAAAAAAATTCTGGCATATAAAAGCTTCTAAAGTTTGTTTTTTGTTTTCGCTTAAATTTTTTTTGTTTTAATTTCTTGTGTTGTCTGTTTAAACTTTAAAGTGTTTTATTTTTATGCAGTATCTTTTCAGTTTTGCGCTTCTAAGCGAATGCAGCTGCTATATCTATATGTATATGTATATATATATAGAGTGTATAGTGTATATATGTATATACATTCGATCTCTGGCATAAATTCATCAAAGGTGATCGTATATTTGTTAGTATTTTATGTTTATTTATAGTTTGTTAGAGTGAGCCTGACAATATATATAAATTTCGAGGGGGTTTTGAGTGTGAAATTCGTAATTCCTCGTATGTTTGGTGTATATATATATAAATATCTGTTCTCTTTTTTTAATTTTTCCTCGTTTCGTAATATAAATTTTGACTAACTTTCTGCACTGACTTAAAAATCGTAATTGCACCTTTCATAATTTAATATATATTTTGCTTCTCATTACGTTGTAGTTAATAATCGTTATGCATTATTACTAAATGTTATTTAAATTTTTCATTTGGTTAGTTTTGTCATTCATAAATGTATAAGGCTCTGTTTAGTTTAGCACTAAAATCTACAAAAAGATGTTAACAAAAAAACAAAACAAAAAAAACAATATATTTATGTACGTATATTTACTATATATAGTTTTATATTCCGCTGCGATTTATGAGCTTGGTGGCGGAGGAGCGTGTGGGTTAAACAATTTACAATATTATTATTAAAAATTGATTGGTATTTCTTTAGTTGTTCAAAATGTCAGTTGAACAAATTGTTGAAAACTATTTTACAGTTAACTCTAGTACCGCTAGTCCTATAAATTGTACTATATATCGCATATGCATGGTATATGCTAAATATATAGTATGTATATATACTAATTTGCTTTTTACTTAGTTAGTTGAGTCATTCGATTTGTCATTTGACTAGTGCAACTTATGCCATAACGATTAATTTATGTAAAAAAATCTATTTAATATTAACTATATACAAATGAGTCAGCTTCTAGTATCTTTTGCTTTGTATTATTTTGTTTTTCTTCATTTTTTATTAATTGATTTAAATTGTCTAAACATATGCAACAAATTTGTCAATATCATCGAAACATTTTAATTAGTTATATATGTATTAATGCTTATTATTGTACATGTATGTGTGTTTCTGTGTCTATGTGTGTGTATTATTGAAGTTATATTTAAATACCACTTGAATTGCTTTGCGATTGAATTTGAGTTGATGATCAACAGAAATTGGAGCTATAACAACAAGGATTTAACAAGGATTTGCGCTAATTGATAAGCCAGACTAAGTACAACTAAAACTAGAACTAAAACTAAATAAGTAACAACTCTATAGTCCCCAAAACATATCGAGTCCCAACACACTAGGCTAAGTTTCGGTTCGGGAAGACGATGTATGTATGTAATTGGTATTGCTTTCATTTGTTGTGTGTAGGTATATATATATGTGTATGTGTGTGTGTGTGTTTGTGAGTGTGTGTGGGAGACTCCCATCTAAATTGTGATCTTAACTGATTTATAATAAGAATGAAAAAAAAACTAATTATTATTGTTCTAGGTATACATATCCATATGTATTTGTGTATATGCTATTTAAATCTAATTCAAGTGGAAAAAATCAGCTGCAAGCGACGACTTAAATGTAATGAAACCTTTGCAATATTATTCTCATAGATGGCGCCTGTGTGTGCATGTGTATGTGTATTTGTGTTTGGATTTGTGTGTTGTGTTATATACTAACTGTGATTTTATCATTTCCTTTTAACAATAAGCTATATGCAAGTGCAAGCCATTTTATTATTTAATGCCATCAGCTTAAACAATATTTTCAATATTTGTTTTAAATTAATTTCATTTCATACTTGAATTTAATTACAAAGTATGTCTGTGTATGTTTGTGTGTGAGTGTGTGTTCAACAAATTAATTAGTATTGTAAATAACATTACACAATGTATACTCGTAATTAGTTCATTCATTTGTCTAACTTTTCATATTTCATTAAAATACTTTTCATATGTACATAAACATTTCCCATTTCCTTCTTGTTTGTATTGTTGTTGTATGTATAATACATATACATATATACACACATGTATATACAAATTGTTATTAAACATGTTCATTTAATTTAACTGCAATTTATATCAATTGTTTTTGTCGATTGTCTTTTCATTTTGCGGCAACATTTTTTTGTGTCTTTTGCCTCGTGTTTTGTTTGTTTGGTTGTTGTGGCTGGGATTTTCGTATAGTTATTCCTTATTTTCTTTTTGCTCTTCTCTTTTTTTCTCATCTTTGGTTGTCTATTGACTTAAGGATTTGAGAGTGCTCAAGATATACATGCATATGCATGTACGTATTTATATGTGTGTCAGGACGGGTATTATAAATATATACACAAACTATTTAGGCCCAATTCGAATTGATTTCCACTAAAAGCTAGCATAGCTGCAAACATTTGAGCATGGAACATGTACATACTACGGAATGTAAACACATACAAACATATATATTACGGGAACTCCCAGAAATTCTAGTCGTACAGCAGAAAATTTGAAACTACATCAGCAATTAGGGTTGCCAGCTACAAATAAAATATTGCAAATACGCTGAATTCTGGCCAATAGAATCAGAATTTTACCATCTTTTGGTAGTCTTGCTTTAGAAGTTGTACGATCACACGTGTCACACGGTCACAAAACTCAACAGTTGGTCAACTTCTGTCCCTAAGAGACATTCGCGTTTGCAACTATACATATGTATATCGGAGCATACGAGGAAGTAATGCGATCATTATGCTGAGTATTTTTGTCAATGCCAATTATTAAACAAGTTGAATCAACGATCATAATTAGAGTTCATTTGTTTCATTTGATGATCAAGTTTCAGCGAACTAAGCAGTTAATTAACTATTATCCCCGATCGCGTTGCCAACTTCTACAAATACAAAATGGTGGTGTCTAACAAACGTGGTGAGTTATAGATAATACCGGTCACCGTGAGGCGAAATTCGATTAGATTTCTCTTTGCGCAATTTAAATTAAATAAAACAATTGTTTAATTTAACATTTGGATTATGTTTAATTACACAATTTCAACTTTTATTTTGATAAAGGTATATTTGATTTACTCTGAAGAACTTATTGAAAGAAAGTAATTTGTTGGCGCAATATTTAATTTTCTGATTTAGCCACTGCTTTGATATACATATGTAGCTAAGCACGGATATGGACTAATTAATGGAACTACTATTTTCAGGTCATAGATCTGGTAATTGAGGGGAGTTCGAGCTTGTGTACATGTTTGTTTAGAGCTTGCGAAAATAATTCTTGCTATGTATGTACAACTCACTGGGCCTGGTTTTTGCCTTCATTAGCGTTTATCACAAAAGTATTAATATACATATACATACATATGGATGTATAGTAATATTATAGAATAATATAGTTTAGTTTAGTATATGACTAACTAGTTAGTTGTTGCCGTAGTCAACTACAATACTCGTATTTGTTTCGTATATAAAGGTAAATAATTGCAGTAAATGTAGCAAATTCGTAAGCAATATGCTTTTGCCTTAATATATCATAATCATGCATCCATCCATGATGAGCTCCTACATACGTCTATTGTAGCCTCTTAACACTACAAACAAAATATGACTTATTTCTCCGATTTTACATATTTCTTCCCAATATTAAAAAACGTTCATATTTTTTAATAATGGAAACGAGTGTGAAAAAGCGAAGAAAGAGTTAGCTATGGAAAGAGGCTAAACATCTTGAGAGTGCCTAAAATTTGTACCGAGCAATAAAATTGCTTTAGGGCGGGGTCGAGGGTATGAAAGAGCATAAGTGCACGCGTTACATCTTACAGCTTAGAAATAGGGAGAGAGAGAAAAAAAGAGATAGAAAGGGAAAGAGTAAACTTCAATGGAACGAGTTTGTAGGTAAATAGAGATCGAGAGAGAGTATTAAAAGCGTTTAGGATTAGTATAAATGAGAGAGAAAGAGAGAGAGCGAGACATCTAGGAACAGAGATCGTAAGTGTATCTAAAATTAGTTGCAGTTGCATGTACATGGTATATTTAGTATATATTATATACTAGTTATATTTAGTTATAGTTAGGTTGTAGTTATTACAAGTTACAGTTACAGTTATTGACTAGACTAGCTAAGCGTATGCGTAACTCTGAATGGCCCACAGCCTGACTCAGTTCAGCGGGAATACTACTAAGTATAACAAATATGACCAGTATTATTGCTCAAAGCTGCTGCTATCCGCCGACTGATGGCGCACCAGTATCTTGGGCTAAAGGAACTCCCGCTTCACGCTTCGCCCGCTGCCCGTTGGTGTTGTTGCCGCGCTTGCCGTTGTCGTGGGCGTTCCTGCAACAGTTGCCGCCGGAGGCGTTGTCGCTGTGGGTGTGACACTTGATGGCAACTGCTGCTGTGCGGCTGTGAAATCCTCCTCGAGTAGGCGCAAATGTAATAATTCGGCAGAAGCAGCTGCTGTTGGACTCGTTGCGGAGGTGGAAATGGAGGCGGAGGCAGAGGCTGACGCTGTCACGCTTGTCGTACCAGATCCAGATCCAGTTAGTGATCCAGATCCAATCGATCCAACCGTTGTGGCGTGTGTCTGCTTAGGAGGCGCCGGTGCTTTCCTGCTCTTCGAGCGTCGCTTTTTGAGCATCAGTGGCCCCAGGCCGTTGCCTCCTGCGCTCGACACAACTTGGACACTTGGATTTAGTAGACCGCTGCCAGCGCCAGCGCTCGCTGCTATTGCTGCTGCTGATGTTGTTGCTATTCCTGTTCCTGTCAGTGTTAGTGTAGCACCCGCAGCTGTCGGCGATGAAATGGTTATCACAGTGTCTACGGGCGTTGTTGCCATCGGTATCGGTATCGCCATCGACATCGCTGTTGTGGGCGTACCCGCTCCCGCTGTTGCTGCGCCGCCGCCCGCACCGCAACCCGCACAGATCTCGTCGCCAGGCGTTGTCTGTCCGCTGCCACTGTCGGCTGTCTGCGGCGCCAGACGCTTCACCAGTTCACCGAGCAGATCTTCAATGCGGCCAATACGCTGCTGCATTCTCTGCAACTCCAATCGCACATCCACCTTCATGTCCAGCACGGTGGCAATGAGATCGCGCTGTGCTAGCGTGGGCGGCGTCTCACGCAGCCCTGTATCATAGGTATCCGATGTGGTAGCCCTCGAACAGGCCATCTCGATTTGACGTTCCCGTTCCAATGCCAAATTCCTATCCTTTGGTCCACTCGGTGTCGTACCAGTTCCTGTTCCGGATCCACTTGCACCGCCAACCGTTACTAGGGCTTGGGTTGGAGCGGTTGTTGATGTTGTTGTTGCATTCGATGCACCGCCATCGATAACCACACGACTGTCCCGACTTGGAGGTGAGGAGTCCACCTCGCCACCCTCATCGATGGTGTCCTGGCGGGCAAGTGTCGCCTGGCTTGCCTGCAGCTTGGGCGCCTTGGGAAATACCTGAAGAGTGACGTTTAATGGATGCATAGCGAGGGATGCAGAGGCAGATAGGCAGAGGCAGACAGGTGGACAGATTGAAGTAGGTGACAGATCATTCGATGACGATGACATTTAATGGCAGGTTCAGGTTCAAGTTCAGGGTTCATTCGTTAAAATTCAAGGACAGGAGAAAAGTGAGAAAAGTGTTTGAGTTTTTCATTTACAGTTATGTTTGTTATTAAGTTCATTTGTTGTTGTTTATTTTTATTATTGCGCATTCATTCATTGATTGTTATTGTTGTGGTTTTAGTGATAGTGTTGGTGATTATTGTTATTGTTGTTGTTGTTGATTGCAAAGTTAAGTTAGAGGTGATAAGAATTGTGCAGTTTTGATATCCAATCGATTGTTATTTATTTTGCAAGTGGCGCGCAATTTGGTTCACATCCAATTCAAAAATCGAATTCAAGTTGTTGATTGTTTGTTGTTGGTTGTTTTTGTAGTAGCAAGGCAAGCAATGTTTTTGTTTATAGTTGTAATTGTAGTTGTTGATGTTGAGAAAAAAATGGTGAGCAATAAACGATAAATAGAAACATATCAATCGATTTGAAGTCATCGCAAAAATATCTATAACGAACTCGCAGTAAAACTATCGTGTTCAGTGCAAAAACATGTGTGTGTGCACACACCCACCCACAAACAAATATGCATTTGAGTGTGTATGCACATACGCATATGCTTAAATTTAAGAATAGCAGCAACAGCAGCAGCGCGCTAAGTTTACATTTTAACTAGACAAATTGGCAGAACGGCGACTTATCGATAAGACACAAGCATAAATCGTTTACAATTGGTTCGATTAAACAAAATGAACGATTTCAAGTCATTGACCAGCGTTCATTTAGTTCTTTTACTCGTCAAGTCAAATGATCGAACTGCAAGGACGATATAATCGTTCATGATCTACTGGATGCAATATCGATATGCAAGTTATCGGAAGCTAAACTATTTATCGCTGTTATTGCCAATATTCTGCCGAGTTGTGTGTGTGTTTTTGTGTTCACACACAAACTGTGTATTTGCTTCTAATTCTAGCGATATAAACGTATTTGTGAATTGTGATCATGTGTTGGGCAACTAAATCAATTATTAGCAGTTAATCAAATGATCTAGAATAACTTACTTTGCTTAATTGTAAATGCTTTTTGATTGTCGCATTGTTTTTATGAACGTAAAAGTCGACAACAAATTCGAAACAACGAAATGAAAGCAAAATGGCGAAGAGAGTTGGCATCGAGAAGAAGAAAACATAACGAAAACGGTAAAATCGGTGAGCATTAACAGTTTATCTGCTTTGTTTATACTTGTATCTTAATAAAAAAAAACACAAGAGACGAAAAAAAATATTTGAAAAGTATATCTTGTGCCAAAAATCTTTACAAGAAAGGGAAATCAATTCGAATTGATTGAATTGAATCGTTTTTCTAAAAATTTATTTAATTTATGTTAAAATGATGATTTAAGTTTCTTGTATTGGTTTTTGGCTGTTACTATCAATGCATGTTTTAGTTTGGTATATTTGTAGTATTTTTTGCGTTTTAATTGGTTAACGGTAATTACTTTATTGCCTTGTCCACCATTGCTACTCGAAGTACTACTCTGCCTCGCTTGGGCAGTGCTCTCACGCAGACTTTCGCGGGCGCTCAAACTTCTCGAGACGGCTACCTTGGCGCTAGTATCGCTAGCTGAATCGACACTTGAACTGCCCAGAAGGCGTCCCCATTTGCTAGCACGGGTACTACGTGCAGATGGTGGACCCGATGAGGGCGAGGGTGATGGCGATGGTGAGGGTACGGCGGCGGTTGTTAGGATGCGTGAGTCCTCGGTTAATGTTAGTTTAGCAGGTAGCTTCTTGAATAGGTTGTTTTTTTTTAGGTTAGGTTTAAGTTTAACGAGCAACCAATTAAGATTTTTTTTTTGACGATCAGTTATGAATAAAAGATACAGAGGGAGAGGGAGGGAGAGAGAGAGAGAAAAATGTAAAGAAAAAAACAAGAGTTGCGTGTGTTGTTGGAGAGCAGAGATAGACATTCGTAGTCGGATTCGGATAGGAAATATTTGAGTAAGAATTTGTGTGGGAGGCAGTTTTGAATGTTAGGTGTTATTGTTGTTGGTTCAGTGTTTTAAAACATTTGTGTGGTGTGAAATGGGGAAAGGGAAAAGATAATTAAAAAAATTTTCGTTAGTAATTTTGTTGATTTAGAATTTCAATTAAGCCAAATTGGACATACAAATTTGATACAGCATTAACAATAGAACGAAAAGGTACAGTTAGACAACAAGATGTAAAGAGAAATGAATGACAGATATGTATTAAGTTTTGAGAAGATAGAGAGAGTGAGAGAAAGATAGATAGAGAGAGAGAGAGAGAGAGAGAGCGAAAGGGACAGGGATAGGGAGACAGTAAGTTTATTTGTTGATGAATTTGAGTTGTGAATTTGAATGAGAAAAAAGGAAACAACATTGACAACGAGCGTGAATGTGAGTGTGAATGTGTGTGTGAGAGAGATATATATATTTTGATGTTAACAGTTACAGCGTAAGCATGTTAAAGGAAGACAAAGAAAGATATACAACGAGCATAAGTCACTTGTATGCACATTATTTAACAATAATACTGTATGGTATGTAATTGTTAACAGTTAACGGTTAACAGTTAATTGTAACGGTAACAGTAACAATAACGGTAAACGCTTAACGGTGCCAGCTTGGCCACATGGCCCAACAAACCTGAGCTGTGGCTGTGGCTGAGCTGTGTGTGGATTAGTAACGATATTAATGCTTCATTATTAAAAAAAAATTACAACGTTAGATTAATTACTTTGTTAACATTAAATGTGGCTGATATACACAAATCAAATACAAATGTATGTACATACACGGCAATATCTCAAACAAAATTGCAAAATTAGAATAATACAACGATCAAGCTCGATCATATTGTCAGTGTTGTGAAACTATCTTCAGTTTTACAAGACTTGAATATAATATGTCAATTTGTATCAAAACTCATATGGAGGCATCACACAAAAATCACATTAAATTTGAAATCAAAAAAAGAGAGGCATAAAACATACGAGTAGTAGCAGTATCTTAGGATTTTTGTGTGAGCTTTCAATAATTGTCGAAAAACAAACAGAATATGCGTTAACAGTTACGACGGACACATTAAAAAACAGACAAAAGCATGACATAAACGGTTAACGGAAACAGAGAACACGAGAACAACAAATAGAAATGATAAAAGCAGAATGAGCGAACGAAACGGAAATTCTTAGAACTAACCTTGGTGCGTTCGACCTCGCCATCTCCTTTCTCGACATCACTTTGACCCGATCCTACGAGCTCCTTGCTGCCGGCTTGTACCTGAGGTGTACGCCGGAATTTGGAGAAGATTTTACGAACGAGATGATCCTGATTCTGGGGCAATTGCGGCTCGTTCTTACGCCGTTCGGCCAATTCTTTTTCGCGCTTCACATCGGCCACCTTGCGAAAAATCAGTCGATGTCTGAGATTGTAGGTGAGCACCAGATTGCGTGCAAAGCTATTCGCAAATGCCGAATAGAAATCGAGGACTTCGAGCAATTTATCACGTTTGATGGCATGCAAATCACAGTAGGTCAGGGCACGCACATTGGCGGCACTCTGGCCAACGGCCGAGTCCTTCCAGAATTGATCGCCGAAGACGTCGCCTTTGCCTTAATGGATAAAAATTGGAGCATGTATACAGTGTTGAGTAACGTTTTTATTTGTATAGAGATTAAAAGCGCGTTTCCACTATGGACTTGTCTGCCTTAACGGCAAAAACTGGTAAAATTGGGGAAGGTCAATTTGTCTGTATTTATTGATCAACTTAACGCATTTACCGACCGTATTGTAAAACAGCTGATTATACATATAAATTCCACCAAAGGCGAGCCGATTCAATCCAGATTTGGAGAAATAATATACAGGGGTATATTATTACACAGTAAACAACTGTTCCAAATGCTTATTTTTATTAATTATTTAAATTGACTTTAATAAACTTTAAGTTTGTTTCAAGGTTTGAATAATTTTTACATTTGAAAGCAATGGTTGCTTGTTTGAGGACACAAAAAATTGCTTTTTAGTTGCTTTTGGGTTGCTATTGCTTTGTGAAACACCCCTGATATTAACGGGGTCAACATCCACACATACATATGTATGTATGTACAAGTAAGATTAAGATGACAGTAAATTATAAATTTTGTGATGTATCTTAGAAAATAATTGTTTTATTTTGTTCTCTTTTATTGATCGTCAGTTATTTGTCTAAACACTAGGTTTGTCTATTTCCTTTTGGTGCTGAGAACAGCACGATGGATGCGATGCGGAATTATTAAATAGTGGAAATGCGCTATATGTATCGATAACTTACCCAGTATTGCCACAACCTCATCATCCTGTATAACCTCCAAACTGCCAGTCACAATGAAACAGAGGCTATCGATACTCTCGCCAGTATGATAGAGGAGATCCCCCGGCGCCGAATGGGACATCATAAAGTGCATCGCTAATGCGCGAAGACAACCATCCGAGGCCAGACGAAATGCTGGATGCTCGTTAAATACTTTGCGATTTAGATGAACACATATGTCAGCCTTCATATCTTTCGGACAATAGTTTAGTACCTGCGAATTGTGAATGAGTTGGCGAGTTGCGAGTTGCCCAGTTTGTTACTCATCTTCTTCATTTACTATTTTTGCTTTTTGTTTTTTAAGTAACCCGCAAAGCCCGCAAACCATGCTAAAGTCGTAATAACGCCCACTCAATAACCCGCCCCTGAAAAATCGTTCGAGGGGTGGGATGTGGGAAAGTTTTTTAGTTTACCAATAGGTGAAAGTTTTAAAGTTTTCCCACACACACACATAAAAAACAAATGAGGTGCTAGCTTATGGACAAGTACGGACATTGATAAATAGCTTGGACTTTTGCTTTTCCTTCATACTATGTATGAAGATAATGGATAATGGACAGACATATACACATACAGACTTACAAATACATTGACAGACATACACAAACACACACACACGGGTGCACACACTTTACACTAATACACATACAACATTTAACAGTTTCCAAAAGACCTGTAACTCGTGTTTCTGGGCTTCTGTTTTGGCTTGTGTGTACTGTGTGTATGTGTGTGTGTGTGTTTGGGGTTGTCTGTGGGTGTGTGGGTGGTTGGGTTTGGCTAAAGACATACACCTGGCTTTTAGTGTCATCTATTCTGTTCACCTTGATCTGAAATTTAAAGTGGAACAGGAGCTGCCTGGAACACTTCTGTTTATCTATCTTTCATTCTTACTTTACTTGTTTCCTTTGTTTTCATTTGTATATACCCTTGCAGAGGGTATGCGGATTTTGACAGTCGTGTCAGGTCAATCTATCAAAAGTTCAGTTTTTTAATAAAAATATATATGCAATATATCGCTAAGCTCGGGAAAAAATTTAGAATGGAAGTGTGGAACACTTTTTACAGCTTTAGCTGGACCTTGGCGATCGATCATTTTGCAACTTTTTATAAGAAATCATGTGCTGTTTTAAATTTTTTCCTGCAATTGAACTTCAAATAATGGTAGTACTTTATATTCTCAAGGCAATTTACATTTTCGCTGCTCGCTGTTTTAAAGTTTACGCTGCAATTGGACTATGGAATTTGGAGAAAATAGAATCAGAAAAGGTCAAATTTGTCGAGATAAAACAACTTTGTGAATTAACTTGAGATAGCTTAGAAAACAACGAAGGTCTTCATACTAAGCGTTGATTTTCATCCGATTGTTCCTATGGCTATATGATATAGTCATCCGATCCTGACAAAATTTCGTCAGAATGTTAAATATACGAAGTACGAAATACATAATCTTTGAGTTTGGTTCCGACAAACATTTTTTTCATACACAGCTATTTTGACCTTTGACCACCATCTTGAACCACTTCCAGTTGGAATATCGCAAAACGCAGCCTTATTGCACGATAATTATGTTATGACTCAGTGAATCAGTCAGTCAGTCAGGACAAAGAGTTTTAAATATACAGATATACTAACACAGCTATAATTAAATCGGACGATTTTACATATATGTAGATATCGTAGAAGCAATCGGTTGATAATTGAGTTTTTATGAAAAACTTGTTTCTGCTATATGCTTCAGATATCATTATTGTTAAATATCTATCTCACTTATCCTGGCTCAGTTTCTCAAAAATCCGGCGACTTTAATAAATAGCTGTCATAGGAACAATGAGCTAAAAAATTTGAGAATGTAAGGGTAACTTGTTTGTCTATGAAATTTTTAAAATTTCAATTTCAGTATGTTCAATACAATAAAAATTTTATCAAAACTAAAATATAAGTATAGAACAAGTTAAAAAATTAATATTCTTATGGAATTTTGTTGTATTTTTCTTCAATTCTTATTTCAAAAATTCGAACAATCTGCAAGGGTATCTAAACTTCGGTATACCCGAAGTTATGCTATCTATACCTTCCTGTGGTTCATTATTTATTGTTCTTTTGTACTTTTGTTATTGTTTCGAATTGCGGCACAAACTACAGTCAACGAAATAGGTATAAAGGTCAGTTAGATATTTGCGCTGGCAATCTTGAATTTGTAGTTGCTTTAACTTGATTTGTTATTTATTTTAAACCAAACATATTAATTGCTTTTGATTGGCATACTCGACCGCCCCGCTCCCCAAGGGGATTAAGGGAGATCGGTTTATTAGGCCAATACTTTTTTTTTTGGTTTAAAGTTCATCTAAAGGCATGAATTTGACGGACGCTTTTCGTTTTGGCACGGATTTAGCTCACGCGCATCGAATAAAAATAAGAATGGAACAGAGAACAGATTTTGTTTTTGGTTTTTAATTAGCAAATGATTTAACTTTTTTTTTATTAATAATTGTGTGGCATTAAATGCCAGAGTTACATATATGTAAATGACACACAGCTTACCTCGACCACACTTTGAGATCGTCAATTTGTTGACTCCTCAGTTCTTTAATTTGTTATTTAGTTTAAAGATAAAATTCTTAACTACTTTAAAAGATTTTTGCAACAGAATGAAAGGCCTATCAGTGGCATAATTGCACTCTTGTCGTCGACAAGTAAGTATATCGTATTTTATTTAAGTTCTAATGTTTTTCTTAAAGATGCGAACATAACAATAATACAAAGCAAATAGCAAAAAACAGCTAAAAATAACAGCAAAAACAGCAAAAACAGCAGTGAACGAGCGAACGGCAAATGGCAATGGAAAAAACGCTTTTGCCATTTTCATTTTTGGGTGGAGAAATACTTGAGAAATGTGAAGAACTTTGCTGTAGATTGTCTGTATAAGTTTACAAGTGCGTGTGTTTGTCTCTGTTTGTGTATTGGTGTGTGTGTGTGTGTGTGTTTGTTTGGGTGTGTAAAAGCCTTGGTCTTTAAGTTCAAGAACTATGTGTGCCAGAGACAAGCTCCATTTGCACTTGAAAGTGAAGAGAGTGAAGAGTGAGTTTCGAGATATGTGAGAGAGCAGCAAGAGGAGAAAAGATTGAGAGAGATAGTGGAGAGAGTCGATAGATGATAGCATTTCGATAACACATATGTATGTAAATAATGACACCGAGTATAAACGAAATGCAACGAGTAACGATTGGCAAGTGGGCCTAATAACGGATAACTTACTTGAAGATTCAATCAATGGAATTGCGAGTTTATATTTATTGAAAACATACTCTTGATGCGATGAAACCCTATACAATTAATTTTTCATTGGCGAGTAATGAGCAGGTCTAATAACGAGTAACTTACTTGATGATGTAACCAATGGTATAAAAAGTTAATATGCTTTTTTCGATGCACCACTATTTAATCATTCATTCATTGACAATGCCTATTAACGAGTAAATAATGATTACTTTGTTCTGCTTTTGAAAGAACGAATTCTATTCGTTTATGATGGTGAAACTTGATACCAATGATGGCGCTTCAGACAAATCTGCAGTCTTCTTTCAAAAGTCTCTTCAATTCCAATTCAATTTTAAAATTATGTAAATACGAGTATATTTATAGCTTTTATCTTGGCACATCTTTTTTATGAATATGATTGTCTTTTAAATTTAACACTTTATCCATTACATGACAAAATTATAACATGTAAAAATATAATGCTTGAATGAATCGATTGTTAGGGCGCTGAAACTTGGACAAAGTTCTACAAGCTCGCTGGCAAAGTAAAAGCCAAGCGAAAATAAAAAAAAACACTACAATTCAAATTTGTGATCTACAACTCGTTGGTATAATTTACACTTGAACAAAGTCGACGGACTTCTTCGATTCGTCGGCAAAGTTCCCACTGGAATAGTCTCTCGAAATGCGCCATGGATATGGGGCTGTTGATATTGTAAGATTTGTGCTCATACTTAGCACCTGGACTTACCTTCTCGGTATCAAGACCCTTAGTCATGGCCCACGTAGAGACGACATAGTCCATAACGCGTTCGCTTAGCGCCTTGGGAACTTCGTGTAGTTTCATAAACTCCCTCACATTGTTCAGCATATCATGATATTTGGCGGTTGCCGAGGTCATTTGTTGTATGATGGTCGTCACATGACCGAAGATCGTTGCATAAAGCAAAGCTATAGATGTCATTGTCATCGTTGTTGTGTAGAAAGGGAAAAGATATTCATTGAAAATAATACGAAAAGAAGAGTATTTGCCAAAGTGAAGGCAAAAGATTTGATACACTGAGACACTCAAATGTAGCGAGACAACTACTCGTTATGTTAATGTATGTATGTATGTTTGTATATATTATAAATGTATGTTTTATGTCTGAAAGTATGTGAGAGTGTGTCTGAAAGTAACGCTTACAATATGTTTAAACATTTGCTACAATGTAGAAAGAGTTTTTTCTACTTGTTGATGATGACACGCCCAGGCGCGCAGCTAGAACATTAATAAATGCGACGAATTGGACGAGCAACATACAAAAAGAGGCAGAGAGACAAATGGAGAAAGACAGAGAGACAGAGAGAGAGAGAGAGAGCGAGAGAAACAGATAGAGAGCACGAAGAAAACGACATTTATAGACATTACGCAGGCGCGCCAAGAGCAAGACTTTGAAAATCAACTTCTTATGTAATGGGATGATGGTGCGTATGCGCAATATGCTTATGGCGTTGTCCGTTGTCTCTAAATGAATACGAATTGGAAATTGATTACAGGCATGTGAACTTGTCTGAACTTGTCATGTTTTATAATGGCTGGGAAAGTCGATAACACCGATAACATCAATAACAAAACGATAACAAAAAGAACGAGAAGGAGAGAAACGCAATGCAACTCACACATGGCGACGAATTGTGCAACTATAACCGGTTAATTAGATTGGCTTACGAAAAGAACACATATGTTAACTTTGTAAACATTTTTTCTTTAATTTCTTTTTTTATATTTTTGCTGTTTATGGTGTTACTTTTGAGTGAGGATAGTCTTAAGGGGTTCTTTTCTAAGAAGGGTAAGAGGTCAAATGAGTCGGATGGCATTTGCATGTTGGCTACACCAATTCCAGCAGTTATTAGTTCTAGCGGCGCTAAATGTGTCTAGCATTTAAAAGTAACTGCGAGCTGAGCTTTGAGATTTATTTAAAAGCATTGCGCATGTTGTTCTTTTAAATCTTTTATGTATTGGGGAAAACTTGGACGCGGCAACGGAACGTGTTTGAACACAGCACCTGCAATGATCATCATGCAGATGGTGAACACCTTCTCGTTGTCTGTCTCCGCTGCAACATTGCCAAAGCCCACCTAAAAAAAGAAAGAATGAGAGATCGTTGACTCGGCCAGGTAATTCACAGTTAAAACTAATCGTAGACAATAAATTACCGAAGTCATGCAAGTCATGGTGAAGTACAGAGCTGTCACATACATGCTCTTCCTGGATGGTCCATTAACGAGCTCGGGGCCCGTATCATTGCTCCATATATACGAATACGGGGATTGTGTCACATTCGCCAGCTTCCACAGCCAGCTGTATTGTATCTGCAAATAGGAGATTAATAAGTTCAGAAATGGATGTAATGAGATTAGGGATGCGTATCGGTTAAAGAGTATTGATATTGATATAAAGAGTATCAAAAATATCATATTAAGTTAATATCATTTATAAATTTATTACTTTTGCATTGAATTATATTATAAATTAAGAATTCAAAAAAAGTATCTTCGAACACTTCTATGATTGAAACAAATTACGTTTCAGAAAATCGACATTGCCCTATCGATTCGCATTCCTAAACGTAATATTTTCTTCACTTACACCATTGTCCGCATCGCTGCGTCCAATGGAGTACCAGATGCAGGCCAACCAATGTGCTACCAACATGTAGAAGCACAACAACAGAATCAGCATGGCGGCTCCATACTCCAGATATCGGTCCAGTTTTCGTACCACTCGACCCAGGCGCAATAGACGAACCACCTTGAGGGCGCTGAATAGTGAACCGATGCCATCCTCATCGCGATCGAAGGCATTGAAAACATCGTAGGGCAGGCAGCTTAACAGATCTATGATGAACCATGACTTCAGGTAGTTCATCCTTATAACTTTTGGATCGCTAACCACTTCACCACCCGGTCCCACAAAAGTGGTGTGAAAGTTTAACACTGTTAAGAAAAATTAGTACATATTATAAGCATTTTAAGGTAGTTGGTAAGAGGGGGAGGGGGGGGAGAGACTTACCAATATCTATAAAGAAGATAACATCAACTATTGAATCCACAACGAGCAGGGAAACATCCTCTGAGGTTTTATTTTTAAACGCTACATTGTATGGCACCTGCAAAAACGACAAAACATTTAGCATTAGTTTCTTCCCTACTCTCTGTCTCGCTTTCTTTTTGTCTGTTTGACTCTCAACTATTTACCTAACAGCACAAGAAACTGTCGAAAGTGTAAAGAGAGAAGAAGAGAAGTTTGGGGAGACCGTGGGAGTCTTGAGGTCCTAAGTCAATCAGCGGGCAATGTAAGCCGCTTAGTTATTGTGTCCGAGCAACAGTTGGGCCATCATTTTGTTGCTATCTCTGTTATCCTTAATCCTTAATGTTGTTACTGCCTTTCCCCCTCGCACTTGGTTCAAGTGGCAGTTACAAGCCTCTTACCAGCACCTAGTATGCCACAAAATGCGCTACACAAGCGAGCCCTGTCCCCCTTTCGTCCTCCTGCTATCTCAGAAAATATTAATTTAAGCACATAAAACATATACCCGACACATAACAGACAGACGCAAATGCAGACGTAGACATAGACACAAACATAGACGGAGACAAAGACGTAAAGACGTAATCCCATGGACCTAAAACCTCATACCCACACCCATACCCATACCCATACCCATACCCAGGCACTTGGCCATGTAAATGTGTGCACTTGTGACCGTGTAAAGTGTCAGAGCAACGAGACTATTATCTGATTTCTTGACTTGTACTTGCTTTTATCTAGTGAATGGGTGAAGTGCTCTTAATGCAACCGCCCGCACCATCATCTCTGCTCCTCCCCTATTCCTTTCCTATTTTCCTTGTTATGGTTTTGTTATTGTTCGGAGCATGTGCGTTAGCAACAGGCCTTTAACGAGGCCAATTTGGTTGATTGCCATACAAATGATACACACATTTAACATTTGAAAGTCGCTTGAGGAAAATGAACCTAAGAAATCATTTAGAAAACCACAACGAAACAATGATCAAGTTGATATTAGAATTACAAGATCCATTTCGAATAGTTTCAACTACTAAAAGCCTGTCCCAAGAGGTATGAGTCTATAATATTTAAGGGGGCTTCTCAAAAAAACTTATTTTAAAAAAGCCAGATTCGGTAGAAAAAGGACAGATTTGTCGGGAAAAACGCCTGATTTGGCGGGAAAAGGTCAGATTTATGGAGATAAAAACATTCTCTGGATTTAGCTAAGATAGCTCAAAAAACAACAAAGCTCTTTATATTAAACGTTAATTTACATCCTATTGTCCCTATGGCAGCTATATGATATTTATTTATCTATTTTAAATGTTAACTATAATACATTAGTAGTAAATAATATTATAACAGAGCACTAGTAACAAGACGTTAGACCCTATATAATATAATCATCAGATCTTGACCAAATTTTGTCAGGATGTTAAATATTCCGACAAACAATGTTTTCATACTAAGCAATTTTGACCTTTGACCCCCAGCTTGAACCTCTTCCAGTTGAAAAATCGCAAAATATCCCACAAATACTAAACAAATGTACATATTATAAACAAATACATTTAGAATACATGTAACTACTAAATAAGAATGTACTTACTATTGACATGTAAATATAAGCAAAATAGCCGAAGGCCACGTTGCTATTGCTATATCATATAAGTTATTCTACGTTTTGTAAACTCTTATAATCGTTTAAATAATAATATAATATATTTTTGTGTATGAGTGGATCTTATTTCTTTTTATTTTATTTTATTTATTAAATTTTTAGGCTTTGGAAAAGTTTTGCAAACTTCTTGCTTTTGTATTGTTAGAGATTTGTAGAATATTTATGAGTTTTTTCTGAGAAAAGCTGAGAAATTAAGGGTAGATGTAGCTAGGATAATGAAATTGCTTAAGTTTTTTTGTGAAGCAATTAAAAATTAAGTTTAATAAGCACTTACTATTAAAAATCCTCAGAAAACATTCGCCTGACTGAGATTTGAGGCTTAAGCGTTTTAGACCTTAAATCTTTTTGAAAAGTGCTTGACGTTTGGATTGAAATCCCAATGAATTGACTGCGTTAAAGGCAAGTGATTCAATTTCAACTGATACCAACGTTTTAGAGAAAGAAAGAATGAGAGAGAGAAAGAGGGAAATTGAGAAAGAACTATGTAATGCATCAAAGCCATAGCGTGAATGTACATATATCTCTTATAGTTTGTCCGTGAGTTTGTTCTTAGCCGCAGCTTAGCTTAAAGTTGGGGAAACAACAACAAACTGTGGCGCCACAAAATTGCATTAAACAATAATAAAACAATGTAATGCCAAAACTAAACAACAAAGTGTTAAGCCAAAACATCAGCAACAGTTTCTTTATCTCTTTTCATATCTCTCTCCTAACCTATCGTGTCAAACCAAAACCCCAAATCCGGATCCAAAACCTAACTAAGTGTGTGAGCGAATTAAAACGAAATTGTTAACATCTTGTTGACGGAAATAGGTTCAATTTGAGTAGACAAGCGAATAGACAACAGATGCACCACAAAAGACGCCGGATTGTGGCATGTGTGGCAAGTAGTATGAGGCATGTTTCTGTGTATGTAAGTGCGGTTACGCCTAAATAGGTAGACCTATACTTGTAGTCAGCAGTTGAGGACAGGTTTTAAATGTAGCCAAAGGCAATCCATTTTGCTCATACCCTGTACTTACTGTGAGTGAGATTATGATTTGTGTATGGAATATTGTAGAGATACGGCCATCTCAACTATATTTTTAATTGTCTTTAAGTAATTAAAGTAAACATATGTTGAAGTTAAATACACAACGACCAGGATGTTTCAAATATGCAAATGGAGATTAGTTTCTGATTTCTTAGGGGAGCTGTAACCCTGTCATTGTTATGACATCTACTTGGTATGCTAAACTATAGGTTGAGGAAAAGAGAAATGTGAAACTGACTGCGAGATTATTCTAATAAAAGTAAGCGACTTATCTTTTGTTTTAATATCTAATATATGATCTTAAAGTAGCTGAGCTAGCCAAAGCTAATTTTGCTATACAGATATTCTTCCTTAACAAGAAAATTAATCGTTGACTTGAATTTCATAATAGAAAAGTTGGTTTATATTAATTTATAGAGTCCATGATATTATAAATATAGGAAATACAAACTATGCTGGTTTGTAAGTTACTTCATTCTACCATTTTCAAAATAATCCTAAAATATAGTGCACAGCCTTTCTTCTAGTTGACATAATTCCCAATTGTTTAGTTCAAACTATAAAGGATTATAGAAAACCAGATTAAAAGGATCAATGACTTACCATGATGGCGGTATAAAATGTTAAACACAATATCACCCAGTCCCAAATTGCTTTAAATGCACAATAATGCAAGAGTATGTGTGGTGGCGTCTTTGGCGCTTCCTGTCTGTACTGTGGCATAATATCGGCACTCAGTGACATCATCTGAAAAATGCACACGCATAGTAAATGTATAGTTTTAAAAGCAAGAAATATCGGAAGAAAGTTCTTAGCTGATAGATCTTACATGCGCCAGGTTCGATTGCTTCGTTGGATCCTTCAGTGTTGGCAAATGTGCGCTGAATTGTCGGCTGCGTGTTACCGATCGAGCCAACTTGGCGAATTTCGATAGACCTAAAACTGGAAGGAATAGATTAACTGCTACAATATGGACAGAGACAGCGACACAAGAAATAAGCATTTAAGAGAAAATAACGAGAACATGAAGAAAAGAAACGATAAAAGAGAAAGAGAGCAAACAAAGGCCAAAAGACAAGCGATAAGTCAGCGAGTAATCGATATATATCGATAAGATTCGTAGATTGATAAGAGATACAAAAAAAGAATAAGAATAAGAATATTGTAGATCGATACAGACATTAGAAAGTATACATATATACAAATGTACAAATATTGAAGATATCGGATCAGTTTATCGGATGTTTGATTTGAGTATTATAGAATGCGTAAGCGTGTGTTTGTTTTTTGTGTGAGTGTGTGTGCAGGGAATATGTGGGAGAAACAGAGATAAAGATATAAAGAGAAAGAGAGAGAGACAGAGATAATAAAACGGTAGAGTGGTGTACAGTTGAGACAAAAGGAGAGAGATAGAGAGCGAGAGAGAGAAGGGGCAAAGTTTTACAAAGAGTGCATGCGCTAAAGAGAGTGCGGGAACGAGGTAGCATCTGTGTGTGCGTGTGTGTATGTTGTGCGGTATTGTACTGTGGCCAATTCTCATCTCGGATGACTTCGATTTCGATTTTTAGCTGCAGATTTCGTGTTCTGTTTAACTGCTATGTGCAATGATTTTGTTGCTCTACACAAATTATTATGTACACACAGAGACAGAGAAAGAGAGAAAGTAGAAAAGAGGCACGGGGCAGGGAGTGAACCGATTGTGGGGAAATTACTTACCACCTTTGGTATCCTCGCTGTCGATGGGCTGTTTTAGAGCCGTTATATCCCGAAACGTTAACAGAAATAACACAACCAAATCCCTTTCGTTGCGTATGGGCGCCACCTGTAGGAGCAGCCATAGCGGCGTTTCTAAGTGAGAGAAAAAGAGAGAAAGAAAGAAAGAAAGACAGAGAGAGGGAAAGAGGGAAAGAGAGAGACCGAGAAAGGAAGACAAGGAAAACAAGCAGAAGCGAATATTAAAATTTTTATATATTTAGTTTTATATGTAGATGATTTTCCACCCAAATTATTTAGGAACAAATATTTGTTAATGTATATAATTTAATATGTCGCACAACTTCTTGAAAAATCCTGGAGAAAATTTACAGCATTGTCCGCTACAAATTTGGGGACTTAAAACTGGTTCTAGGTCGAAATTTTCCTTTTTATATTGGAATATGACTATCTAATCTAACCTAAGCATTGATCAACCTACAACTTTTTAGTCCCTGTACTTAACAAAAGTACAACAGGGTCTATTATGTTTGTATTTAATTTAATTAAATTAAACAAAATAAAGCCTAGTTAACATTTTTGGTCAATGAAAATCCGCGGTTCTGAAGCAGTGACCTCCAGTTGAACCTCGGTAATTCCCTCATACCACATTTTCCCCAAATTTTACTATTCAAAAGGTCATAATTTCATCATTCCCTGACGAAATAAGGGCTGGAGGTTTATTCCATAACGTCAAAATGAAATGACACGCTAACAGTGCTATGTTAGTCTGGGGAGTGCCATTTGAGTTTTAGCAGAACGATATACCATTACATTATGAAACGTAATGAGAAGTGTGAATGGAGTTTTTATTTCAACATCGTTTCACAGCGAGTGTAAATACTGCTTTAAGCTTAAACTTGAAATTGTATCTCTTGACTAACAGCGAGGAGTTTAGTTGCGCTATTGGTAAATAAACTTTGATTTAATTTTACTTTGATAACACTCGATTATTTCAAATCTTATATTTTAGTTTTATTTTATATGCTGAAAATTTTTTGCCTACTTCTTTTTTGACGTTCAAGAAATATAGTAAATAGCCTGGTCATTTTAGAGACCCAATTTTTCTGCCTACAGATTATAAATGATCGTATTGTTGAAGATATTTCCTTGATGTAGGTAAATATGTACATATGTATGCCAGAAGTAAGTGTTTGTCTAAGTACTTTCTTTGAATTGTGGGTTTCGGAGACCTTTCCAATCAGAATACTTAAAGTTGGCTTAAGATCTGATTCAGCGATATTTTAAAAGTGTAAAACTTTTAATTTAAGATAAATTTGAACATTCGAAATTTTTATAATTATCAATTGTTGTTGCTAACAGCAAAGGTTAACAAGCAGAGCATTTGGAAAGTCAATTTTGACAAAACCCTTTAATTTAATTAAATTGACTCGGTTTCGTTGTCAAACATCGTGTATAATTTATGCCAAATGATTGTTACGTTAAACACGTTGGCTTATGGGAATTTAATCACCCGGTGTTTTTTCTGATCGTTTTTTTAGGCAAAATATTCGCGCTGCAATTCACAACACGATTATCGAATTGTAATGCAAGTTGTATTGAATTGGGGTCAACACACACACACACACACCCGCTACTAAAGTTGGAATTGCAAATGTATTTGAGTGCAATTACAGTTATTACGCGCGCGAGGCTTAAAGAACAGTTAGAGCTATGGCCGCTGCAAAATGCGCTATGAAAATTAAACTAACAGACGCCCGCTCTTGACGTATGTGTGTGTATGTGTGTCTATTTGTTTCCAATCAACAATAATTGCAATTCAATTTGCATTTATAGCGATGTTCACGTGGCGTATGCGCAATTTGCCGCGTTGCAAGGTTTACACAAGTGTGATGGATGGAAGAGAAAAGGCAACTGGAAATGGGTTTGTTAAAGTGGGGTAGGAGGTGTTCAAGTGAGGAAGAAGGTGTCGGTTTTTGGCTTTGTGTGTTCGGTAGGCTTGTGCTAAAAGCATAATTATTAGCTAATTTTATGCGCAGTTTGTTGTTAGCATTTCCGCTTCCACTTCCGTTTCCGGCACATCCCAATACAAAAAAAAAGACAAAAAGAAACAAAGCCAGTATCAAGTGCCCTAGCCAATTGCGGCACGACTAGCAGATACCCTATCAAACAACCGTTTTCTTATTATTAATTCATGTGCACCCTTGGCCCAACATTGTAAAGCACAGAAAAAACCCCTTAAACAACTCCTAATATTACTAATATCAATTTTGAATTATGTACAAATCAAAGTGTGACTCCCTTACGGAATGGCCATCTAAGCCATCGGGCTTTAAATCCCAGAAATACTGCACCGAATTCCTTTATCAGACTATTTGATTTTGTTAATCACATAAACATAATGGTTATTTTGAATAAAATTGTTAATTGTTTAAAAAATACCGCTTATTTCGAACTTTTCGAAAACTGAAGGCTGCCGAGTTCTGTTACTCCGAAAATATGTCCGAAAAAAGAAATTTCAGAGTTTTCTGTGTCACCTACAATTTAGTTTAAGAGGTTTGAAAAGTAGATTGGAGGTAAAATCTCTGAGATTTAGCTATAAAATGTTGTTACTTCGCTTTCTCTTCACCGATTTTGATGAATAATATCAATGTCTTTAATCAAAAACGAAGTTTTCTTTATGTTTAAAGTCAAAATATTAAAAAAAAACCTTAAGAGAATAATCATTTGCTTACTTAAAAAATTTCTGTACATTTCTTAAACTAATGATTTAAATATAAAACTATGTATTAATGATAAGAAGATATACCATATTATTAGCTTTCGTAATTAGTAAAGCTTTTTAATGACGGTTGTGCCGTTCTCGAGAAATGATCATAAACGTAAGATCATCTACGAACTAGAAATGACAAAATAATTCACTAAACCAAGCAGCCTGTAATCACAAAACTTTGTTGTTGCTACCTGCTTAGTTGTACACCAAAAGAAAAATATTTACACTTTGATTTAATTGCCTTACCCTATGACTTAAATATGAAATTAGTCAAGTGAAAGTTCGTGCACTTTAAATGTAAGTATATTTATTTATTTTTTATTCATTTAATTTAAAAAGATTTTATATTAGTTATACAATTTCAACATTGTTAATTTAAGTACTATACATTTAAATTTTAACTTAAACTAATAATTTACTCTGTATAAAATGTGGGGTATATTTCGCTTATAGACTGCAGCTTTATAACTGCGTATGTATTTTTGGGATCTTCTTTCGCCACCGGCGTGGACTATTATTATTTGCTTTAAAACCAGAGCGCAGGCCTATTAATGATTTAAATTTCACATCGTATTCGATTGAAGGTCTGTCCTCATAAAAACAAGCACT
Source organism: Drosophila neotestacea (assembly GCA_035044365.1). Taxonomy (NCBI): domain Eukaryota; kingdom Metazoa; phylum Arthropoda; class Insecta; order Diptera; family Drosophilidae; genus Drosophila; species Drosophila neotestacea. The sequence goes on from JAWNMD010000858.1 coordinate 29,882, forward strand.
ACGCTAGGGTAATCCATTAAATATAACTATGAATGACTTTTAAGATCAGAAATGAGAAAAACGTACGAATATTGAGGCCATAACAGGCATAAGAACATGTTTATTTACTTTCGTAGATAAGTATATATGTACATTGGTACATGTGTGTATGTGTGTGTTATGGTTATGTTTGTGTTTTCATTTATAAAGAAAACAAGCAGAAAAAAAACTAGGCATCTGACTGACAAACAACAATAAACTTATCCATGGCGCCCCAGAGACACCTGTCAGCCAATTCAATTTGCTATATATCGAGTTGCTGCCGCCACATGGCGTCCTGCCATAAGAAATAGAAGTCGCCACGCATTGTGCCAACTTTCGATGGTGCTACGTGCCGCACTGCTGTTGCAGCAATAGTGAATAGGTCAAAGTAATGAAATCTATCAAAATGGAAATGGAAAAAAGCTAAAGCGAAAAAAATAGCACAAACTATTCGAAATGAAAATGCCAACAGACCCCAGAAAGAGGAAAAACAGCGAACCAAGAAAAATAATATGCGATGTGACTTTGTTTTTCTGTATATCGATTTGAGAAAGTTACGGTAGAAATTCTAATACATTTACAATTCAACAATTAACCATATGCCAATTAATGCGTTACTTTTGAGAAGTTGTGGATTTGTTATTGATAACTTGGAAAGGAGAGAACCTGTTGAAGTGTATCAATTACTTTGAGATTATTCAAAGTAAATAGAGAAATTAAAACGATTTCGGAGATAGTATTTATAAAGCATTATTAACATGAACCTCAAGAGGGTTATGCCATTACTGCCTTGATAACCTCTTTTATATAGATTGAAACAGAGAGAACTTAGAGACTAGCAAAGCCAGAGCAGTCATTTTAAGTAAATAGTTGAATATCTTGAGAACAAAACATTAAGGGTTATTTAGACAAATGTCTCGGTACATATAGTTCTGCTTCTACAGGAAATAGCTGATGTTTTCATCAGTAAAAATAGAGAATAATCTTATATATATGTACTTTATTGTGTACTATTATTCGAAATTTTGATTGAACAAATGCCTAAGATTTAAGTTATGATAAGGAACAAATCCATTATCATCTCTTTGTTCTCAGTAGCTTGAGTAACTAGAGAAAATATACAGATTCTCTTTGTTTTTCTACCAAATTAAACATTCTTGTGAGTTTCAAGACCTGGAAATGCGCTGATATGTATGCTTCAAAACTTTGTGTTTATTTTCTTTACTGATTTTCTTGGTATCCAAAGAAAAAGAGAGAGAGAGAGTTGAAGGTCGTGTGATTTTAAAGAAGCATATCCCAAGATATTCGTATCCAACTGCTTAATGGCAAAGGAAATGCTTTCACTGAGCGTCCCCAGTTGCAGTCTCGAATAGATTAGTTAAACGAATCGTGGGGGACTCTTTTGATATGATAATGAATTATGCATGAAAATCGATTGCTTTATTGACAATTCCCGTGATGGAGTGCTCAAATCTACACTCACTCCCATTCAGAGTCACGCATGTGAATATGATGCAATTGATTTATGCATATTTCCAAACAGTCTTTGGGCCCAAAAGCACAAAACCATAAAACCACAAGTCAACAAAATGTTGCTGCAAAGCAAATCTTTCGACATTACGTTCCAGAGTTGAGAGTTGTACTTGTTTTGGTGTATTCAGTTTTGAATAAATTGGAATTAACTGTTGAATAAATGTACCTTGGGTTTGTGCCTTGCCAAACTGCGAGAGGGCGCAGCCACATTGTATATCTGTAAATTGATACTCGAAGGTGTTAATCCATTAATTGTCGATAGGACTATTGAATATCGAGCGTATACTTTATAAATAAAATCTACCTACTTTACTATTAAACACAGTTTCACACTCTTTCATGTCATGGAGATGATAGGAGGAACCAGGGATGCGATATTGCGATGGCCACTTGATTGATGGGCGCCACTCAAAATTGTTGCGCCAACTCAATTTGTTTGCATTAAAGCAAGCCCACCAGTCTACCAGTCCACCAGCCCAGCACAGGCAAGTGGATTAAAATTAAAGCAGGTTGATAGCAGAGTAGCGAGTAACATGTAACGAGTGGAGAGGGGAGAGTGGAGAGTAGCGGGTAACTGCGGGAGTGTGAGTAGGATTAGACGAGGCATGAATTATGAAAGGCCATTGGGCCAGGAAAGCGAGCATAACAAACAAACAAACAAACAAACAAGCACACAAAGTGCAACAATTTATTACGAGTATGGGACGAGCATAAATCCTAATCCTCTCCACAACCAAATAAAGGGAAACCTACCCCAAAATTTGGCTGACGTGTGTTTGATTTGGGTCCGACTACTGAAATATATAGCCAAGTTTGCGAAAAGCAATTTAACAAGCACAAATCGAACAAGTCACGTTTGCCTTTCCCAACAATTTACATACATTTATGGATGTCTACTTTATAAATATATACAATTATTGGAGAGCTAAGTATAACTCGAATACTTACTGTTCTTCTTGTAGAGTAATATTTCGAATTGATCCTGTTGCTGATTCTCCAGCGTATACTCCAGCCGTCCCACCGTCTCCTTGTCTGTCAGCTCGCCGTACATGAAGCCGCATCTGCGTTGTGGGAATACATAGAAAAGAATATCGCACATATACGAGGTATTATTCTTGATTTGTTCAAGGTTCTTTAACACACACACAGCAGCAGCGCTAGCACATTAGGCATACACATAATACCAAAAAAAAAAAAAAATTACAAATACAATTATAACATGCCAAAAAGACGTAAAAATTACGAGAAAGAAGAACTTTTAAGCAGAGAGATCCAAGGACCAAAGACACTGTCACTTAGGTAAAGGATACTTTTGTTTGATTAACATCAACACATCTTCCATTTCACAAATCCAACTATTTTTTAATCAAATTAATTAATTTTTAAATAAAATCATTCAGCCTTATTTAATATCAGATTGAGAGTAATTAATAGTTTATGTTATCTTGCTATTCCAGAAAAATTGCTGTAAGTGCTGAAACTGGCATTCAAGTGGCTTTTTTTATTCCTGTTTCAAAATCATGCTATTCTCATTTAATATTTAATCGGTTTTGGAATTTATTTTCTGCTTATTGAATTTTTTTTATTGCTGTTCTAAAAAGTAGGCTATAATTATTTTTGTATTCTAATTCACTTTTTTATCGATTTCGTAGTAAGCTTTCTTTTTGAATCTTTCCTAAATTATCAGCTTTTCGTGCTTATGTGAAATATATATGAAATATCGTTATTGAGCAGTTTGCATATTATGTTTTACTCTTTAATTAGTTTAAGCTTTATGAGTTTTGTTTTATTGCTACTCCAAAATCTAAAATTCAAGATTTTAATTTTCTTTTATGTCTATGCAAATGGAGTCCGGAAAGAATGCATGTATTGGCAATTTAGTTGATTAATTTAACGACGACACCAGATCGACTTCAAAAGCGGATTTCATTTTAAACTGAATATTTTTTTTTAAATTTCTAGAAATCACTTTCTGTCTAATTAAGTAGGCACAGCACTCTATGGGTTGTACTTTAGCCAATTTCGTCATGCACTGTTTTGCCAAAGCAGAAGGCCGTTAATATTGCCACGTTGACACTGGAATGGATTGCAAGCACGAGTGATGATGGAAATTACCATATCGTATACCATATATGAAATATACACTTGGTACTGGCTGCTGTCTGGTTGTCTACTTTTGACTGCAGATGCTATCAAGTTCAAGCAAATGTGCTGAAAGTAACTTGCAAAAATAAAAGAGCCAAAAGCAACGCAAACACCAACAAAATAAGGCGAAAAATAAAAATGGAGAATGTTTAAAATGTAAAAAAAAAACAGAAAATGAAAAAGAAAACGTTGCCAAGGCAGCGCACGTGCTCAACTAAAAGTGTTGCATGCTTTTAGGGCGCGCGCGAAAATATGCAAAAATGGCCAAGCGGGTGAACGGATGAACGAGCAGCGGGTAAGCGGGTTAACGGGTGAACGGATGAAATAGTGAACAGTGTTGCCAACGCAGCTTTTTTCCTGTCAGATCTGACGTTTTTTAAATATCGAATACAGTATAAATTGTGAAATGATGGGTGTGAGAAATTTCAGCATATTTTAGCTTTCACAAAACTTCTGAAAAACTCCTAAACTATCATAGCATGGCATAATATTTAATCGACTGCAGCTGCAACCAATGCAATCCATGTTTGCAAGGTATTTCACAATTTGTATCAAAGCCAAAATCATGAGATCCGAGAGATGTCTTTTTTAAGGTTTGCTTATCCCTGAACCTATTTGATAAGGCAAAATATTATTGTAAGGATTGCAAATTTAGCTTTAATGCAATACTGGTATCAACAATTAAGCAATAACCTTAAAGCTCAATCTGGTGTCTCTAGCTCTTATAGCATTCAAATATATCTACGTACAGGTTGAGTTGATTGTTAATGCTGGTCAAGTTTGTAGGGTCGAAGTTGGTATCTTAGGTATCTTACACATATTTGCACAAAGCCATTATACCCACTGTGCCTATTTTTATGGGAGAAGCGTATAAAAATAGCCTTAAAACTATAGCAGTGTGTTATCTGGATTTTTTTTTAAATTTTCCACCTATTTTTAAACGTTGATCTAGTCTTTTCAGAGTTAGCAGCACTGCTAGTGAACGTGTGAGCGAGTGGGCATGCGACTGAGTGCAGTTAAGTGTGGGAAGAGAAGAGCGCGCAATTGCAATGACGTCAGCAATGGCAAATGGCGAATGGTAAATGCGAATGGGAATGGGAATTGTAAGTGGGATTGAGAATGCAGAGACAGAGACAGAGACGGAGACACAATAAAAACTGTTAATTTGTGTTTGGGCTGTTGCCTGTTATTGTTGTTGTTGCTGCACTTATGTATGTACATATATGTATGTGTGTATGTATATATGTGCCTATGTACTTATGTATGCATCTATGTACAAACATACATATTTATTTATGCCAGCACAAAGGTTCAACAAACTGCGACGTCGACAGAGACTGCGGCTGCGACTGTGATATTGAGGCGCTTTGGCGACGTCATGGGCAAAAACGCAAAGCGACTCATTTCCGCTCCGCCGGCCATTTTGTGCAATGAACTGTTTCTGCACATTTTATACAGTCAGTCCAACGTTTATTCGTACACTTTGTTTTTTTATGATAACGGCTGTTGTAGGTCAAATTTTTGTAGTAAAGTATTTAAGAATAAAACGCCTTTAAAACATAATCGGTATTTTCATGTTCACCAAAAACATAGCATGGTAATAAAATACTCTCTCGAAATTAACATTTAGAATGAAATACATTTTTGTTTCTTAAAATATTTCAGCAAACTCACAGATTGTGTGTCTGGTATCGTTATGTACATATACGTTATATGTACAATCCAACCAAATAAAATCGAACTACTATATCATACAAAAGATATCAAAGATATCTTGCGTTAAATTTTTGTATTACTTTTGATTTAAAATTAGTTTAAGATATCCTGAGGCAGCAGTAAAACATGCGAGTCTTTTATAATTTGAATATAATTGACTAGTGACATAATCTTAAGTATCTCATTAGATGTACCACTAGAATGGCTGATAAACAATAAACAATACGTGTACGTAATACGTATACGTTATACGTATACGTAATACGTATACGCAATATCTATGTTAAGTATTGTAATAAGTCCAGCGTACGAATAAATGTTGTACTGACTGTGAGTATACATATACATATATGTACATATATCTGTATATGTATTTGAATGTGTGGCTGTGTGTGTGTGTGTGTGAAATAGCCGCGCTTAGGCACAGACAAGCACAAAATTGGGTTACAAGGCAAACACAAAAGCCTGGACACATTACGTTTGCCAGGAGAAAAAGAGATAGAAGAGAGTAGTGAGCAGAGAGGGGTATCTTAGGCTCCACTCAATAAACTCAAAACTAACAGTAGACCAGCTGGGCGGAGACGGGGAACAGGGGTGGATTGGAGGTACGAGTTAAAAGGCGCCACAAACTGCCGTAATGGCAAATTGAAAGAAAGTGCGCGCAGTTAAGCAAACAACAACAACAAACACATCAACAAACAAACAAAAAAATAAAGAAAGATTTTCTTTTTCTCTTTTTTTTTTTGGTCAACCTTTTGCTTGGGTTTCTTTTTACACGCGGTCACAGCAACAAAGTAGGTCAAAGCGCAGCGAAAAAAGAACACAAACACACACACACGTATGTACATAGAATAGAGCCAAAAGGAGAGAAAGACAGATAGAGGGCAAGAGTAAGACAGAATGAGGTAGTCAGCTAAGCGGTAGATTGGCATTACAAAACTTTGGCCCCAACTGCTGACCAGAAATGCGGCAAGGGCCGTGGCAAGGGGCAGGATGGGGGGGGGGGGGGGGGCAGGACTTGCTAGCGTTGCATACGGTTTTTTTTTTGTGTTTGTTCAACCGTTGTGGCAATTTTTGCTTGCAAATTACAAACAATTCGCTGGAGATTTCCAACAGTTTCCCATGTTGCCCCTTTACGGTTTGACAGGCACTTGAGCCACAGCTACGGCCGCGAGCTGTTGCTGATTTATGTTGCAACATCGTTGGATGAAAATCAATTTGCCTCATTTACATACTACATAATACATTAAATTAGAAAATCTCTTTCGTCACAATTTCGCCTAGGTAGAGCCCTCTGCAAAGGCTTAATAATAAGTCCAAGATAATCAAAATAACAAATTAAATAGCGCAAAATGATAAGAAAGACTAGTATTTGAATTAAATATTTAGCACTTGTCTTCATAAAATTCGTGATCAGGCATCTTTTCAAACTTTTCTTGGGAATCATAGTTTTTTTAAGTGTAAGTTTTGATCAGCTGCTTATGAACGTTGAATTTAGTAATAAAAATAGGTTATTTTATTAAGTTATTCAATCGTTCATTGATCACATCAGTTAATGTACTTAATTGACATTTGTTGCAATTATTTAAGCCACAAGAATTTTATTTTTAGCTTGATAATTTTAAGTAGTTTTTGTGTTTCAACTTAATTTATCAATTAAGTATTAAAATAAAATGAAAGAATACACCTCATCTTTATTTTACAACTTAAACTTGTGTACAAAAATTTTATGAATACATAAATAAATTTGATCAACTGATCAATATAGTTCATGAATGAATAAATAAGGTTATTAGTTCATTTTAATGACCCGTTTTAAACATATTCGGAATGAAAAAACATAACTCTATTTGCGACTGAGTCGTAAAGCGATTATCTTCCATGACAAAACAGTTTCTAATAATTGTTGGCTTTTTTGGGGCACAAAAGCGCATTAAAGCTGACAGCATATTTTTAATGAGGTAGGGGTTGAAATGGGTGGGGGAAGCCCCCTCTCTCGAATGTGGCAACAATGAGTTATGTTTTGGCCGCCCAGTGGAACAGTGGACCGGAAGTGCAGATGTTTTTCTTAATTCCAACTAAATACGATGATAAATGGACAGGAGACTCCAACTGGAGATTCTGCAGATTCCAAATGGGCATAGTTTGGGGCAAATCTCTGACAATCCGCTTACTGGTCAGCCACTAAATCGCACAAGACACTTTTGATATAAATATTAAGTACAAGTCGGTGTAAAGCATGTCCAGGGGGCTTTTTAGTCTTAACTGATATTTATTGCCTTCTCTGTCCAAGCTCAAAGAGTCGGTTGATTTCATGGTGATATCGTTTGACGGAATGGCAAGTTAAGAGATGATAATTTTCTTCCATCTGTAGACTAATTGCAATAAATGGCTTAGAGTTTGTCGAAATGTTGCTCTTAAATTTCCAATCAATTCCAATAATCTAAATTGATTGATTTAAAAGTTTTTTTTTTTTTAAATATGGCAAAATAACTAGAAATAAAAAGCAGGTATTTTAAATGAATGTTATGACTAGTGACTACTCTATTAAATTATAAGTCTTGTATGACTAGAACACAAATACAAAAATTGATTTGTTATTTATATCCTTAATTTTTAAAAGGCTTTCCATCCGACGTTTAGATTTGTCAGAATGGGGATTATAAGAAAAACAATGAAAATAAGGCGAAAGCTGATATACATATGTAAGTAATGCATGGATCTATGATGCATTTGCCACTACTTTGTAGGGAATCTATCTATTTAAAGTTACAAAGAAAAAAGAAGAGACGTGCAAATGCTTGATTTGAATTATTAATGATCAATAATCGAATTAATGATTAGTTAAATACATGGTAGAAAGACGTTTGTTTATTATGATTGAAAGACATATAGAGAGAGCACACGCTGAGCAGCAGCTGGTAATCGCAGGAACAATACTTATATACATATACACATAATTTTATTAGAATAAGGAGAGAGAAAGAGAGAGAACACAAAGAGCGAGAGTGAGAATAAATCGGCAATACGTACACATACCTGCACGACTTCTGCATGACCTCGGCACGGTTATAGCCGCTGATCTTGCAGAAGGACTCATTGCAGTAGACGATCGGAAAATCGACGATTTGTGCGTTGGCCAATAGAAACGAGCTGTCCGCTGCAAGAGAGAGAGAGAGAGAGAGAGAAAAGTTGAAGTTAGTTTTAGTTAATTGATTTAGTGAATGAATAAATATTATTTAATTTTCTTCGCACTCGTAATAGCTGTATTCATTTGCAAAGCGATCTTGTTATTGAATTGGATGTGAAAACATAAGCATCTCTTAATTATGGTCCATTTATTCTAACTAGCCTTATGGTTAAAGCTTATTATTTTTGGGTATGGTCACTTATAGTTTTGTTATACTTAGTTTTAATTAAATTTTAAAAAGTGTACTAATACTTGTATTTTAGATGTCCCTCTTCGAGATAGCCAAAATTTCTTTTATTTTAATTATTACATTTTAATCATTATGAATTATTTACTTATTTTTATTTCTAAAAATTACCCTCAGCAAAATATAACTAAAAAATGTTAAAGCAACAATTCACTACAAGTGATGTCTTTCAGAGGTGTCAAAACTAATTGTTTCTAAATTATAAACCAAAATAAGAAAAACTTGGCAGAAAGTCAGAAAAATTGGACAATCTTTTTGATTGCTTTTCATATTTGTAGAATAGAGAATCTACAAAAGAAAATACATCTTCCTATCAGTAGTCGCAGAGTATAAAATCAGGTTAATGATGAGTGATGGTCATATTGACATATTAATTAAACCTCGAGACAGCTAAAAATCAACAACACTGCAATTTTTAATAGTGGTTAATATTTTTGTTATTTTGTATATCAACAAATATTAATGTCACGGAAAATAAATTGACAAATAAGATTTCAGTAAGATTTTTCTTTACCTGTTCTACTTTCACATTGGCAATGTTTTACTAATTGAATTCACTTTGAGCTTTTGAATTTTAATCCGATAAAGTGATTTCTACATATTTGTCATAAATGCAACATAAAAATTTTTTAAAATGCCTTTGAGTAAAATGTAAGGCAAGAAAAATTTGTAGTTTCATTTCATAATTATGATAATAATTACTTTTTTATCCGTTCAAGGAAATTCTAAAGCTTGTGACAAGCTTAATTGGGTATGTCAAACAAACGTAGCATTAAGGATTTGGTTTTAAATTTACATTCCATTGGCGGTATAATTATGATTAACGGTTACTCTGATTTGAATCGATTTAGTTATTAATCCGTATGAACAAAAATAATACTTTAGGGTTGTGAAAATGTCTCTCGCATGATTCCCATTGTTTGACAAGAGAATTAAAGCTATCATTATCAGTATATAATTGACAATTAATGTGTGAATACGCTTTTTCTTATATATTGAGCTGAGATAAACGACAACTGTTCAGTTATAATTTATAATTTATAATTTATATAAACTCAAATATAATTGTGAATCCAGTAACAGTAACGACAACAAACACACAAAGAGCTAGATAAGCTACACAGCTTTTTTATTTTTTTTGTCAGTTTTGTTCCATGGAATTCCCAAATGGTTCTATATACCAAGTAAGTATATACCAAGATATTTCCCCCTTAAATTTAGATAACAAGTGAGTGTCGACAAATTATTCATTAGACGTGGTAGCTAAACACTCAAATATTACCCAATATAAAGGTCGATAGCCAACAAAAACTCCATTTTATAAATTATTACTGAATTTTTTGTTATTTTGTGTAGGTAGGCGAAAATATCTTTCTTAACCAAAAATATTAACACGACTAAAGTATTCATGTTATCATTTTTAAATATTACTCTGTTTATACGAAGTCCAATTTGCAAATTCAATTCATGAAATGCTTTCAAAAGTGTGTGTATTAACACCGATTCACAAATTCGACCAACACACGAAAATTGATTATGAATTCAGTACAAATTCATGAAATGAGTTTAATTTCATTGAAATTACTGATATTTTGTGAATTGTAGTGCGCTGTGTAAAAAGAAGACAATTTTTTTATTTTGTAAATTGAAGAATTCATGAACGCGCCGTATAAACATAGCAAATGATTATAATCATAATTATCGATAACTGTCATATGCAACACTGCGCTTTGTAGATAAACTAGCAACACGTTTTGAGCCGCCTGTCAATCTGTCAGACTGTCAATTCGATGTAACATGTAACTAGTTGTAGTGTTCGTTATTCAACTGGCATCTATCAAAATATTTGCGCGTAATTGGAACATTTCAAATGTTGTCATTCATAATAAAATGCCATTTGAGTTGAGCTCGTTTCGGTTGAGTTAAGTTTAGTTTCGTTCAGTTTAAATAGATTCAGTTCTGTTCAGTCGAGTCGAGTTGTTATGAGTTGAGTCAACTAATGGCGGTTGCAATTCCCTCGTTTTAGCCAAGTTAGTTGCAGGTGTGGGACTTTTGGAACGAGTAAACCACGCGCTGGCAATCTAAAATGGCATGGCTTCTAAAATGCAATTGCCTGACTTCTTGTTTACCTTTATGCTGTAGTTGTTGTTGTTCCTATTATTGCCAGTAATTGTCGTTATTATTGTGGCACACACGCACACCAGCAAACATTCACACTCACACAAACACACATGCATACATATATACATTGTACACCTATGCATTGATGTCAATTGTTGTTGACTGGAACTAGTTAGTCGAAGTTCCGCAGGCTTAAGCTCTTAAATTGTTACGGCTTTCCAACGATCTAAATATTATTTTAAGAACATTAAGGCATTGAAATTCAGTTCAGAACCATGCAATTCTAAACAACAAAGAATTGTACATTTACGAGTAATTAATTAATCCCTTTTTGTTCGACACATTTACAACATCTAATTTAATATTTCAATTTATATTCATAGCTGTTTACTTCTTTGGCTTCATTAAGTGCACACTAGTTAGTCGAAGTTCAGCAGGCTTAAGCTCCTAAATTGTTACGGCTTTCCAACGATCTAAATATTATTTTAAGAACATTAAGGCATTGAAATTCAGTTCTGAACCATGCAATTCTAAACAACAAAGAATTTTACATTTACGAGTAATTAATTTATCCCTCCTTGTTCGACACATTTGCAATATCTTATCTAATATTTCAATTTATACTCATAGCTGTTTACTTCTTTGGCTTCATTAAGTGCACACCTTGAAGCTTATGTACTACTTTTTAGACCAAGTACTTTGAAAAAGTACAAATGGGTCTATTACGTTTGTGCAAATGTGCGTAACAGGCAGAAGGAGGCGTGGCAGACCCCATAAAGTATATATATTCTTGATCAGCATCAACAGCCGAGTCGATATAGCCATGTCCGTCTGTCCGTCTGTCTGTCCGTCTGTCCGTCTGTCCGTCTGTCCCTTTTTGTGTCGCCTAGATCTCAGAGACTATAAGAGCTAGAGACACCAAATTTGGCATGTAGGTTCATCTATATCTCCCATTGATCAAGTTTGTTTTAGATTTTTGCCACGCCCACCTCCGCCCCTGGAAATTGAAACACAAAATTTCGAAGTCGAATTAAAGAAGCCCCTTTAATGTTAGCGCCTTGATTGTTGGTACATATAATATACACTATGATCCTAACCTGTCCTGAAAATTTCATTCGAATCGGATGATAAACACGGAAGTTATTCAACTAACAATGTTACGGGCAAAAGGAAGAAGAAGAGACGCTAGCGACCCTCTGTGTTTATTAACTTCGTAGTGGCGCCATCTATTGTATGGTAGGGAACATTGAAGAACAATCTATAGTGAACGCTTTGCTCTCAAAAAGTACTGGGTCTCCTACTGTCGAGCTTGCTCCACTGTAGCTTACTGCATTTTTTGAGATACTTTTTCTTTTTATTCAAAAGGATAACGTTTTTGAAACTGTTTGAAATAATTTTTTTGTATAAATTTAATTAATCGTATACGAGAACATCTCATCCTGAGTATTATCCGTTACAATTTCATCAAGACTTTGCTTTTGACTAGGCATCATCGTCCTACAGTTTGCGCAGATGTGAAACACTTTTCGTATACATAGGCAGGGGTCTCGCACTCTCGCATGAAATTGTTCAGTACAAATTGTTGTTGTGACAAGTTTCACATCTGCTACCTCCGATGCTAGACGTCGGAGTGAACACCCTAATTTAGGGTGTTCACTCGACTCTCTCATCGTAGCGGCTTTTCAAGCTTGCGACACCTAACGTGTGAACAACCTTTTATGTAGCAAGTGTGCGCAGTTAGATATTTATATTCGAGCTACTTTGACATTTAAAAAATCTGCTTATTTACTCTTTAAACATAAACACAATTTTAGTTCAAGAAAATGCCATCTAAGAGAATGTAAGTAATACCTCCCGGATCATGGACCGGATCATGAAGTGTTCAGTACAAATTGTTGTTGTGACAAGTTTCACATGCTACTGCGACGCTGCGAGAGTCAGTGAACACCTTGCTTTATATAGCTTAAATTTTATAATTAATAAATGAAAATGTTGTTGTTACTATAATATTTTAGCTAGCTAATTTAAAATAAAAAATTGTAAACTTTTGTTCCTAATTATAATTATAAAGCACAAATAAAATTATAATTGACATATAATTAGTGATGTAAATCCAAACTGAACATCGATTTAAAAATCGGATCCTTAAAATCCACTATGCAAATATCGATTGATCAAAACATCGGAAATTTCGACATCGATTGATCAACTTTTCTTATGCACTTAAATGCACTGAACAGTGCACATAACACATTTAAACTCATCTCGAGATCAGTAACATAATCTAATTATATTATTTATATACATATATGTTACGTTAATAATATTATAGCTCGCACTTACTATGGCATATTTGTAAACTTTAACTTTTCTATGAAATGCAATTTTGACATTTCGTAGCGTTTGCTAAGGAAGTTCAAAAAGGAAGATTTTCCATGAAACTCGATTTATTTGAATCAATTAATCGGCAAAAAATAGATCGAGTTAATATCCTCGAAAATCGCTTATGCAGAAATCGATCAATCGATGTTTTGATGTTTTTTAACATCACTACATATAAGAATGCCTTTTGAGCTAAGCTTAGAAGTCAGATAATGTTTTGTTAAGAGGCGTCACTAAGTCGCACAAACACTTAAGCAAACAGGTTTAAATAGCTCAAAAGCAAATGAAATCCAATGAGCATTTCGACTTCAGCAGCTCTTTTTGTTGTTTTGTGAAAAGGCGCCACAGAGTCGCACAAGTTGAGTATCGGAAACTTGCTAAATTACAAGGAAAAACTACAATCCTGCTGCTGCCTTAGATGTACTTATGTACTTATGACAATAATAGTAAGAATAGAAATTTTGATAATTGTCTAGTCTGTCAACAACATCTTCAAAGTTCACAAAAAAAAAAAACTTATTGTTAGATTTGTTTTGTTCAAGTGTAAGCACGTTATAGCACTACTTTGAAAAAGAAGATCCTTTCGATCATACTGTATCAAATATAACAGATCGTCTTCCAGTGCTGATCATGAAAGTATATATGTAAATATACTTTATGGGGTCTACCACGCCTCCTTCTGCCTGTAACATACTTTTAGTTTTTGAACAAACTTAATAACCCCCATAGGGTATAAAAAGAATCATCGATGGACCGCAAATTATCATTGATTTTCAAAAAACTGACTACCTGTGTAGACTAGACTAGTTAGTTATTACCTTGATACATATTATTTCTCTTTGAACCTTAGAACATTTTCACTTTGGTAATAAAACTTGTATGTTCTTTGAGCTGAGCAACCTGGGAACTAGTGTACTTCGGAATTTCTTAAAATTTCTTGCTTTAATATTATGACTTCTGTTATTATTACGGTATACTAGTAAAATATACTATCTACATAAGGAGCCAGGTCTGCTGGTAATGAAAAGAGCTGAAAATGCCACAGCAGCCAAATGGAAATATTTTGACATTCGGGAATTTTACAATTACACACTTAAACTTCATGTGCTGTGTGGTATGTAGAAACATTTATTAGACATTTGATGGAGAATTGAGGTGGAATGTGTACTGTGGATTAAGGTGTGGTGTATTGAGGTGAGATGGGGTTAAGTACGGGTTGAGTTGGGCTGAGGTTGCCGTGTGCAGTGGCATATATGCCAAAAGCACCCACAACACAGTAACCCACATCCACATTCACATTTACATTCGCATTCACCTCCATATTCACATTCACATTCCCATTCACATTCACGTGGCCAGCCAGCCAATGAATATGTACGAGTATGAATGTCGGCGTGAGTGCGAGTATGAGTATAAATATAAAAGAAAACGAGATAGAGAGGTTACATTCGTCACATCGAAAATGTGTTACCCTTTCTAGAGCACTGTAGATTTTCGATAAGTTTATTTTAGGAATAAGTTAATATTATTTCTAGTAGATAAATTAATTAAGTGAAGATACTTAAAAAACGAAAAGGATTTTCATAGAGCTTTTCAATTTCGACAGATCGTTCCTATGAACATTTTTATACACTTTGGAGATATATTGAGTTTGATCAAAAACCAAAAAAAATATGTAACAGGCTGAAGGAGGCGTGGCAGACCCCATAAACTATATTATATTCTTGATCAGCGTCAGAAGTCGAGTCGATATAGCCATGTCCGTCTGACCTTCGGTCCGTCCGTATGATCGAAAGGATCTGAGAGATGGTAAGACCTAGAGATACCAAATTTGGTATGAAGACTTCTTATATTTGCACGCAGAGCAAGTTTATTTAAAATTTTGGAGGCCACGCCCCTTTCACTCATAAATCGAAAAAGTACTATACGTATGACGATTAGAAGGGTCCGGACCATCAATTTTAAATTTTGGATGGGCGACACCTTTCTCCCGCAAATTGCAAAAAAACCATAGCTCTGGCAATTATGAAGCGGTGGTTTTGTATGAATGTGATGCTATTTTTCAACTCTGCTTGCATGTATTAGAAATCTAGCAACGTCCTTTACTTCCACAGGTTATTTTACTGTCGGGCCCTCCCGACTGAATGTATTTTTTTAGTTACATATAGTAGTCTGATTATAACCAAATTTGGTCAGGGTAAATAAAACAGTACAACACACAATCTGTGACAATGACTGAATAATATCGCATATATCAATATAGCAGAATAATATCGGAACCGCAACGACGAAATACAAACAATTTCGTAATAGCATGTCTTACCACAATACTTGTTTCATAACCTTTTTTCTTTTTTTTTGTTTCTTAACTCAAATTTCATGATTGATTTTTCTCAACAAACAACAAATTTTATGATTTTTGACTGTTGTTTCGTTCAAAAAATTTTTAAATTTGTGGGTAAATACTACAATACATAAGATGAAATAACTTTGGATTTAAACTAAGAGGCAAGTTTTCCTAGAAACTAGAAGAATGGATCTAGAATGGATTATTAAGGCATTACACATTTCTTGACAAATGAAATATACTCTTTGCAAGGGTATCAATAAATGCACATGCAATGGTTCAACGTCGGCAAATGGGAAAATGCATATTTATGTGATACGCTGCTGTTACTACACTTCACTAATTCACATAAGTACACAAACACACGGTATACATACAAATGTGTGTGTGTGTTTGTGTGTGTGTGTGTGTGTGTGCTTGTGTGTGTGTGGATGGCAGACGCTTGCGTTTTTTACGACATCAACAAGGACATCAGGAACAATAACAACAACAGTTGCTACTTTGTAGTGTCAACAGTTTCCGTGCTGCCGGCATCCTCTCTTTTCCCTCTTTCCCCCATTCTCTACCCACATTCCCACTTCTTCCTCTTTCTATGCCCTTTCCCCCATCATCCTTAACGTGTTCATTGTGGGTCGTTGAGCATGCCCTGGTTCTTGTTGGATATCTTGTTACATGGAGTTGATTTCGTGTTTTGTTTGTTCACGATATCTACGTTGAGGGAGAGAACTAATATATTTAATATACCAATATTAAATGTATCGTTAATCGATAAAAAAATCATTGTGCAACTATGGCTATGACTAGAATAATTAGCACTATTCTTTGTCCTTTCTTCAACCTGCACCAACGGTCATTTATCGATAGGTCAACATAGCAAATCTCTATCTAATAAACAATATGTAATGATGCTTTTAGAAAATTGTTTCTTTAAGTGGCACAAATCGTAGAGCCAGTAGAAGAAAGGGAGAATGATTGGTAGACAGGTAACTTACAAATATCTTTTTATTTCTGTTACAAAATACTAACGAATCAACCCGAAATGAATATGGGATCTGAAACCATCTGGGACGATCATTTCGGTAAAAGTAGCCGGAATCAGTACCTTAATATGACTTTAAAATGTATAATATACGTACAGAAAAATGGTAACACAGGTTTTGGCTTTCGAAAATAAATTTGTTTCGGTCCCGGTATTTTATGTGAATCGGTTAACCTCGGCTAAAGATTCCGGTAAACTCTCATTGAGTTTAGATGTACTCGTAATATGCTCTAAAAGGAGACATTTTATCGATTGTTTCGGGCTTTTTAATTGCAGTCTCTATAAGAATAGATAATTATCGTGTCACGTTTGCCGATACTTAGCTAACAAATAACCATCACTAATTGTTACGCTACACACTCGAGCATATTTGTTATTATAGCGGCACTCACTCACTTAAGTCCGCTAGGTGTGTGTGTTAGTATCGGTGTGTTTGTGTGTGTGTATGTATCTGTATCTGTGTGCGTGTTTGATTTTGCCATTATGTCAACGTCACTACATTTTACTATATCAACTGCCACTCGCCGCATGGACTCTTGCACTGTGTATGCTCGAATAAGTGGAAAAGTGGGAGTAGAAGGTGGCAAGAAGGCGTGGCAACACTATACAACACTTAATGGCATTCAAAGCTGTTGGCTGGCAAAGTTTTGTAATTTGTTTGGGTCATTTGACAGACGCGATTTCTTTTTAAGCTCAAGGAGCGGTAGCCGGACACCAGGTTGATCCATGTCATGGATGGAAAATATGCATTGAGGACAAAGTTGAGCACAGTTTGTATGCCAGGAGAGGATATATGTGTGTAAGTTGAGAGATTACCAGCATAAAGGATGCAGCCTTAGGGTTTAATTTCTTTTACACAATTCTCACTTCTCACCCAACGAACTCAGGGAGTAAAATGGCTAGAGTTTGGAAATTAGGGATTTTGAGTATTAGATGTTTACTCCGATTAAGTATATACTATATATTTCCTTTCATTCAGTTTATGTCATTATTTTTCTCTTTCTCATTGATCTCAGAGACTAGAGGACCTTTAGTTAGGAAATTTGCTCAGAAACTTAATGAGAGCTAGTGATTTTAGTTAAAAATCTGTTTGATGACCGTCCGAAGCACGTTTTATCATATGGTTGAGATCTCAAATTCTATTCTAATTTTTTTCCTCTTTTCCTAAATTTCTCCTTTTTCACGACGTTTCCACCGAATACAGATATTCGAAGAACTAGAATTGGCAGTTTGGTATGGGTACTAAAACGGAATTTTCCAGCATTTTTTCTATGTTATCTCCTTTAAAGTCTGTCTATCTAAATTTGATCAACAAAGTGGTAAAATAATCTATGCTACGTATGGGATTGTTATATTTTAATATCTGTGTCTTCTTCTACGTTCTCTTCAACTATCTAAGGGAATTTCTTTATATGATCTTAATTATAGCCAATTTATCGTGCCCTCATTGAACACGGAGACTAAAAGAGCTAGAATATCCTAATTTGTTAAATGGTTCATTAGATGTCTGGCTTCGTCATTTGTTGTTCATAAAGTCTATGGAATTCCTTTCCTTGTTCCCACTCAACTCAGAGACTATCAAAGCTACAATTAGCAAATTTGGTATGTGGCCTATCAGATGTACAACATCCTTTCTGACCTGCACTTGAACCCTTTTTAGGTGTCAGCTGGGCACAAATGATGTTGTATAAATGTCGAAAATGAGAGAGCATGACTGAAAAGTGGCTCATAAAGGTCAACTCAGTGTCAGTTGTAATTAATGTAAATTTGATTCAAAAAACAAAAGCAATATACAAAAAAATAACGAAAGGACAACAACAATTACAATAACACTAACAATTTAATTATAATAATTTCATCATTAATTTAAGGCAGAGTTTCAGTTTCGGTATCATTTTTAGGTTTGCAGGATTCAGGAGGAATTCAGCAGGACACCATGTTGAAATGTCAGTAAAAGGCAATGCTCGTGCTTCCTGCGTGGGGCATGATTGATGAGCTGCTGCCACACACCGAAGGACAGAGACAGAGAGACAGAAATAGAGGAAGAGACACAAGGATAAAGACATACATCAGTGTTGCCACGTTTTGAAAAAGATGAAAAATAAAACTGGATTTGGTGGGCTGAAGGTAGAAGAAAAGCTAAGTTTTTTATCAAAAAACTATGAAAAATACATGATGTATTTATTTATATACATTTTTTTAATTTTCATTAATATTTAGTATGCAAAAAAATTTATTGGGAAGTAAAAGTAATCATACATTTCGTTCAAGTAGAATGCAAAACCATTATTATTATATTAAGTGTAAAATTAAAAAAAAAATTGTAACTCTGTTTTTTAAATAAAATCTCAGAATTCCCGCTGGCCGCTATTTTCGATTTATTCCCTGCATTGAAAAATGCTTCATTTGATGGGAAAATGGCTGTCTTGGCAACACTGATATACACTATAATGCCCTCACACCTTGGTGTTCAATTACCCGTGTGCCACACTTACATTGTGGCAAGTTTGGAGGGACAGGGGATGAGATTGTTGTGGCGAAGTCGTTGATTGATTTGAATGTGGATTTCGATTTTGGTTTGGTTTTCGGTTTTTGGGATTTGGCATTTGTAAATGTGGTCGCCATACGCGTTAAGTGCTGCCATGTGGCACAAGGTGCCAACAAAACTAGTCCATTAACTAAATGCCACACACATTCATTTGTATGTGTCTGTGTCTCTCTGTGTGTGTGTGTGTGGTTAGAAATTTCTGCAAAACTTTCATTTCCGCTTGAGGCAAAAGCTTCGCCTCCTGTCGAGTCGTTGCCTGTTGAAGCCATTTTGTGCCATTATATTCTGTGGTTTTGCATTTTCCAGCTAGTTGTTGTTGTTTTGCTTTTGTTTTGAGCTTGCCACATGCAACAACAACACACAGACACACAACCACACAGGCATACACACAATTGCACCCAGACAAAAGCTGGTTTTAATGACATTAGCGGGCGGGGGACCCACACAAAGCGTGCCTTGCAATTATCCTTTATACACATGCCACACACACACACCTTCACGCACACATACCTTCACACACAAGTGGGCAGTGACAATAGCCAGCTGTCCTCTTTCTCCTGTCTCTCTGGAGGTCCTTTCTTCTGGCTGGCGATTAGGCCCACAGTTTGCCAACTGGGCATGTCATTTAGCCTTCCCCCTCTCTCTCTATACATATATATATAAATCTCTCTATCTCTTTCTCTTTAACTCTCCCTCCCTCTCTTTCTATCACTTTGTTGCCCACTTCAGCTGCAGCACTTAACTCTCTCTTGCCTTAGTCGAGTGCATAAATTTTATTGTCCGAAATGTATAAAAATGCATGGAGAGCCAAACCCCTTTTAGCAATGCGATTTAATTACATTACAGTGTGGCAGGTAAAAAGCAGAGACAGAGATAAAGAGATAAGCAAAAGAGAGACAAAATTAAAGGGAGGACAGGTAAAGCTTTAGCACAACAGTAGCAAAACAATTCCTTGGGGCATGCTTCAGGCTGAATTGCAGCATCCCTGCAAAACCGAACTTTGCCACAGCAGCATATACCCCTGCCACAGACACTTCTCTCTATCTCTCTCTCTCTCTGTCTTTATTTTTTCTCTCTCTACACTGAGCAAAAGACCAGCATGTTAAGTCATTAATACGTATAAGTTTTCTTAAAATATAATTAGACTTAAATATGTTAATAAGATTAGTGGTCCTTAAAATATAAGAATGTCTTTCAAATTTTATTAAGAATTTAGTCAAATTTGAAGGGTTCTTACGAAAGCTGAAACCTCTTAAGTTGGCTAATGTTTCGCACTGGCTCGCACTTTGAAGCAAGATTTGGATTTGGTTCGCAAACTGGCTTCTAGCGCCTTTGAGCCCAAAGTGAAATTAAATAGAAGAAAATTATCAGCCCAGTTCTGGTTTTCACTTTCAGAGAGATTATCCGAAAGTACATTATTCTGGACTGTTCCGCTTCCCACTTTCGGTCTAATTTTCCGAATTGATTTCACTTGACACTTAGTTATTGAATTCAAATTCGCAAAAGTTAAATCGACGTTTTTGGCCTACTTAGCAAAAATTTAGAGTGACAATAAAATACTCACCAAATAGTTAAGTGGTTACTATATATATTTATTTTAAATAATTTACTTAATTTATAAACATTGTTTGAAAATGAGATGAACTTAGAAGGGCCGGCACTAAAGGGTAGAAGGGAACTTCGGTGGGAAATCCGAAGGGAACTTAAGCGAAACTCGGTCAAAACTTTCGGATATCAATTCCAAAAATATACATAAGTGAAAACAGGAACACACCTGTATATTATATTGTCAAATGTGCTAAACTTTTTTCTGATTCTTTTATGATTTCAAAATTCTAAGTGTACAAGATTTTATAATTATTTTTTCACTTTTCAAAGTTGAATTGATGTTATTTTTCTAACCAAAAGTTTTTATGAAGAATATGCTTCTTCCAAAAGGAAGATAGTTTTAGAGTTAAGGTTATGCCAAAGCCCCGCATCTTGATCAAAAAGTTTCGATTCTCCGAGGCACGGCTCAGAACTAAGTAGTTTGTAGCGTTGACTTTTACAATCATTTTGTGAAATTTCGGTTCTTAACACATTTTCAAGAAGCATAATTCTTAGTTTTGAGATACAAATTTTATTGTTACACCCCTGTTTTCATCAGTGTACCACTCCTTCTCTCACCTGCTGCCCTTAGTCCCCTTGTTCCATTCATTTAAAGTACAATCTACGCTTGCTTCATTCTCTCCAACCCCTCATTCCGTTTCTACTCCCTCTGCAACTTTTTTTTGCTTTATCATCTAATGGCATTATGTATGAATGTGTGTTGAGTGTGCGTGTGTGTGTGCGTGTGTGTGTGTATGTGCCGCACTTGGCTTTGTCATTAAATTTCCATAATTAAGTGCGAACCTACACAAAGATGCGTCGCGTTGCCACCGAGCGTTGAATTATTTTTTCTTTTTATAATTAGAAATTTGACACAGTCCAAGGAAAGTAACAGAAGGAAGAGGCAAAAAACTTTGTATTGCATAAATATTTGATGGTGTCTTCTATGCAAACACAAATAAAAATAACAAGCGAAAACAACAGTTAATCAATGCTTCTGGGCGAAAAGATACCCTATAATAAGGCTAGAATTATATGAGAGGTATTGCAGTTTTCTCTTGTATAGTCTATGAAGGGATTATTATAAAATATTTGGAGTACTTGAAAATTGTTAAAGAAACCAAACTCTATATATACTTATGCCGTTTGCAATAAACTAAATTGAATATTCCATTAGTAACAACTTAAAGAGGATCATTCAAATCATATTCAACCATCAAGTTGGTATTGATATTACAACAAATTTATCGTACAAATAGTGTGGCATCTGTTTGATTGATTGTTTCTAGATATGCTGGCTTAATAAAAAGTTATCATAAAATAGGAATCTTAAGTAGTATTTGTTAAACAGGTATTAGCATTCAACAGGTACTGATTACTGGTCTATTATATAGTATGTGAAGGAGCGATTACTGATTGAACTACCTGCTGAATGTCCCCAATGCAATTGTTGATGCTGTAAAAGTGGAGCTTGGAATTATATACTGGTCGGAAACTCCTCTTTTCATTTTGTTTCTTACCCAATTTATGGGCATTAAATATGCAGTAGCTACCATATTGCCCAAGTTGTGCCAACGCGCGTATTTATCATTTGCAAATGTCTGGGATTGAATTATATACGTGTGTGTACATAGAACTAATTAATATTCCTTAAGGTAACATTTACGAAATAAAGTGCAATTTTAGTAAAGCTCGGCATACAAAAATATAATAGAGGTCCTCATCAACCACAATTTTATTTATACTTAGAGGCTTGGATTTTTCTACAATTTGAAAACACTAATACTTTTTAAAAATTTTATAGAGGTGTAAAAGTCTAGATTTTATGAATTGCACGTAAACAAACAGATTTATTAAATTTCAAAAAAGGGTTTAGAAATAAAATCGAATTCGAGTTGATTATACATATGCAAATTATATGAAAGTATGTATACCCTAAAATAATATCTTTTTAAATAGCTCATTTACCACTCAAAAGGGTGCATTTGTCAGCCAAACACTTGTGGAATAATTTTTAATCTAGTTTTGTCTTAAGTTATCCAAATGATGAACGATAGAAGTTTTATAAAACAGTTTCAGATCATTTTTCTCTAAGGAGTCATTTGGTCAGAAAACAAACTTTTATAGGATATTTTATAGCACAACTCTGACAGGTTTGTTTTCTTTTTTAGTTTAAGTGCAGCGAATTTCTTATTCGAAACGAATAAGAAACAAGTTTCAGCTGGAAAAGACAAAAATCGCAAAGCTTTTGTCAAGTTCTTTTTTAAGCTGTTCAACTTAACAGCAAGGTTAAGAATAAAACAAGATAAAATTTTAGCTTGCATTGAATTCAAAGTAAAATGAAATGAATGTAATACATAATAATAAATAATAATTATTAGTTATTATTAATTATAATTATTAATAGTTATTATAATAAAAAAGACAAGGCAATTGTTTCAGAACTGCATCAAAACAATTAAATAATGTTTATATATGTATATAAATGTACTTTTTAGACTATATTAATAAATAAAAAACCAGTACATTATAATAAAATTAAATGAGTTATCCACATTTTGTTAAGCAGAAAACTAAAATAAAATATATATGTTCTATTAATGCAATCTCATTTTAGCTGTTTTCGAAAACACTTCCTCATATTCATAAATTTAATTCATAGTCAGTTTTATGCATTGTTATTGTGGTTGCTGGACACTGACAAACAGTTGTGACACACCTCGCCAAGTATTCCCACAGCTGCTGCACAATCAAAATCATATATTTTTTGGCTGACAAGAAATCAAATTTAATATATTCTGTTTTGAGCGTTTTAGCCGCACGTTTGATTATTTGGGCCAAATTGTAAGACTGTAAAATTGTGTTGCCTACTTTATGGCGTCGCGTATTACGAAAAATTTGAATTGTTATTGCAGTTGGCCAATTTTGACAAATTCAGGGTCAACTGTGTTTACGTGCAGCCACTGCCACGCCCAGCCATCATTATGCAGGGGGCGTAGTCAGGAAAGAGGCGGGGGCGTGAGTGTGTCACAGGTCACATCAGAAAAAATATCATTTACATTTGGAAAGAAAAAACTCAAATTATTGCCATTTGCAAAAGAGTTTGAGTATGTGAGGCTTGTGTGTGTGTGTGTGTGTGTATGAACAGTCAAGGGAAAATAATAGAATCGACCAATTTGTATGCATTTTACATTTTTATTGCCGTGAAATGTATTTTATTTTAGTTTCATAAGTTGTACGTTATACTTATTGAGAAATGTTTTACAATACAACACAAAAAACATCAGGATTTGCTAAGCTCCACAAATCAAATAAATTTAATTTCTAATATAAAATAAATTTAATTTTCTTGAACTACACAAGTAAAATATGGTTTATTTTTATATTGAGTTCTTCTACCCTAAAGGTGCTCTCTGGGATTTCGGTTTTGAAATTGGGAAACTACTTCATAAAGATGGAGAGTAGAGAACTCTATTGTCCTTAGCTGGCCTTTAAGATTTCTTCGGATCATTATTTTGGAAAATTTCAAATTTTCAAAACATGTCTTCCTCGGAATAAGGTACTGGGATATTTTCGACGTCTGTTGCACGACTGAACACCTCTCTTGGAAGTCAAACATTGTTTTGTGAGTTTTCTTGAAATGAAAATATGTCTGTCGTTTCTAATATTCTTTCCATAACTGTATGTAATTGCTTTTACATACAAATTCAGTTTCCTCTATTGGTTATCATGATTCGCAGCTTTTGCAGAAGTTTTGTCCTCGTTCTTTGCCTCATGCTCATTATCATTTGCCAGTGTGTGTGGCAATGTGGCAATGTGGCAATATGGCAGTGGCAACATATTTGCTGCCTGCCACCCCAAAAATAGTTGATTGCGTAAACTTTTGGCTAAAAGCAAATGCAAAAACAACAACACTTGAGCTGGAACTGTAGCCAAAAATCACAAAACTTTTCATGTTGGAGAAAATGCAAGCACCAGTCTTGCGTGTGTATGTGTGTGTGTGTGGATGTGTGATGTGTGTATATATAAATTGTTGTTGTTTTGCATTTTTGGAAACTTTTGCGCGTTGCGTGCAGCTAAAAGTCTGCAATACTTTAACCAAATTAGGCAACAACTCTCTCACTCTTTCTCACTCTCTCCCTTTATCTCTTTCTCTCTCTCTCTCTCCTTCTCCATATATATATATTCACATATATACAACAACATGTGCGTGTAAGAGTATTTTTTGGGTTGCGGCTTTACTTTTGTTTTTTTGGCAGCGACAAGAAAAAGAAAATTCGTCGTTCTTTAACACGCGATTTGTGACGTCACAAAGTGAAACTGAGTGCAGAGAGTAAATGTAATGTAAATACTCTTTAAATAAGTGTACAAACTGTGTCAAAGTATCAGCGAAATGAACGTCGAGAGATGAAATACATACATGTATGTATAACACCCAGTGGGAAGTTTTTCTTAAAAGTTGAGAAACTCTTAAGCGTCTTGTGGTGAAAAAGATACTTTGGGATTGCCTTGACTTGGTTTAATAGTTTTCATTTGTAGCCCCAAAGAGGGTTATTCATTTTCAGAAGGTACATATACAACTACGAGCAATTATTGGAATTATGTTACCTCCCGGGGAAACAAACTAAAAAACTTTTCAATTTTTAAAACTTTAAATTTAAACTTGCTGACAATAACTGAAATATTCTACCCTCTGAGTGGAAAACGGGCTTTTCTTGGTGTGATCCCAAGTTTAATTTGGATTAATTAAATTTTCTAAATGTTATGGGAAAAGTTAAGATTTAACTGACTATTGTTTCTATTAATTCTATCGTTTTTTAAACGTTGAATTCAATGTTCATATATTGCCTAAAGAACTTTACTGCTTTTTGAGTTATCTCAACCAAACCAATAAGATTACATACTGACCAGCCTCAACTATAAGTTAATGAATATAAAGTTGGCGTCACACGGTCCGTATTTTAGTGTCACTCTAAAAGTTAACGCTGTCGTGTAAAC